>ML807780.1:379710-411681 GCA_009831015.1 Picea engelmannii
GCATCTATGGAGGCATCACGGGAGGCAATAGTATCACTGAGTTGTTGCACTTCTTGTTGGGTCTTAAGGAAACCAGATTCCAAGGTGTTGATGCGAGAATCTAGTTCTTGGCTACGGGTATGGGCCATGATGATGGGTGAACTAGAAAGGGAGCGGGCGGGGTTAGAATTTTTTGTAGAAAAATGATATGGATGAATGTGACAAGGGGGAAGAGATGAGTCTAATGGAATAGGTCTCAAATAATGGTGAAAAAATGGGAGCGGGCGAGGTCAGAAATTTTTTTTGCCAAAAAATGATATGGATGAATGTGACAAGGAGGAAGAGATGAGTCTAATGGAATAGGTCTCAAATAATGGTGAAAAATTTTGCAGACTTTTTTTTTTTACAGCTAAGGGGTTATACTTTGGTCTGAAGAATGTTGCAGTGCTGAAATCCCCAAATTATGAACCAAAGAGTATTTACTTAGCAACGCCAACACAGATGTGCGTCAATAGATCTCGCTGGTTTAATTTGTTTATGTTGTTGTTTATGTTCCCCAAGGGTTAGGTATTCAAGGGTTCTATAGACAAGGGTTTTCCCTGTGCTATAGCTCTTTGATATACGTGTGGGGTCCAATAGTAATACTCGGCCCAATATCTCAGGGCACTAACTAAGGAGGATAGACCGTACCCTTAGCCGTACTACCCGACTACCTAGGTACTAGAGAGTATCTTCTTGAGTGTTGTTCTCGGTGACACTATAGCAGTCCGGCACCCGATAGGTTTATCTAAAGAGGGCTTCAGGAAATCTAGGCCGATCCGTACACAGGTGTTGTCTGATGTGCTACCACTCGAAGGGGTACCAACAGGGGTTACAAGGGTGGCCAACAGATGTGCGCTTAAGAACCACTTGTATTTCCTGCGTGTATGAATCCCTCAACCGTGGGTTTATGCGTGTAACGACAGATCTATGTGGCTTAAATATGCCGAAATATGTCTCTACCCTAAAAAAAAATACCCACAATTTCTGCCAAGGAAAGTCCTCTGATACCACTTGCAAGATACCAAATATATAAAATATGCAGAACAGAAATAAAATGCTAGAAATGGTAGAATAACAGTAAAATATCCATCATAATCTTCACAATACACAGAAATGATATACGAAATAGCAATAGAAAATCACTTCGATTCATAAAGCAATGTTCACAGGCCTCTTCGAGGGGGAAACCTCCAGTCGAGCAACGCTCTGTTACAATAATCTCCCAGCTAGGGTTTTCATACCCTCGACCCTTATTTATACTAAATGTGTCTATTAAGAGAAGCATCTGGAGGAAGATCCTTCTAGAAGCAGAAGCTTCTATTAGGTCTTCTTACATCCGTCTTATTCTATTTTATTGAAAGGTCTTATTAATATTGACCTTTATTACATCTGAATACATTGATCTACCTATGTGCAGGTTAGGACCTTAACAAAAGGGCTTAAATAAGACTCTAAGAGGCTAGGAATCATGTATGAAATTGGTTCAGGTAGAGCCCACTTCTGGGCTCAAGCCAAGAGTCTCTTTGATAATCAACTTGGAAAGTCTCCCAAAAGGGAAACAAACACACACCACGGTGTAAGTCCTCCCATGATATAGAAACCGTAGTCATGGCTTCAAGGATAGCCTCATCTAAAGGAAATTCAAAATATGAGAAATCACACAAATGAGGGTCAGCGGTCCCAAAGGGTGAAGTAAACTGACCATATTCCATATGGCGATGGAGGCTCTAGCCAGAACTGGCAAATTCTATCAGCAAAGAATCACAAGCACAAGGGCTTGAGGATATACAAACAATGAGATTAGACTCAAAAGGTGACTCAATATCACTTGGACCAAGAGGGGGAAGCAAGGGATCCCATGCCCCCATTGGATAAACCAATGGATCAATTTCTAGTACCAGGTCTTGAGCAGGAAAACATGATTTCATAGGATCCTTCTTAGAAGCAATTGAACACTAAGGATAAGACACCACATAATTAACCCGTGGCAGGGTAGAGTCTACACGAACACTAGGAACATATAAAGGGGAAACCTGAACTAACACTGAATTAGGATGGTGATTATCATATGCTAAATGTTCAATAGTGACAATTCTTCCATTATGAGGGAAATGCATCACCCGGAAGAGCATAGACACCACAACGTTCATAGCATATACATAATCATGCCCGAGAAGCATATTAAAATCTAACAAGACTTGCACCACTATAACATCAACAAGGACAGTCTTCCCACTTAACGATATAGGAAACTGAGGAAGAACCCCCAAATATTCACTAGGATGTCTGCCAAAATCCAACAGCTCATGGGAAGCAGACACAAGCTTGGGAGATCCCAAGACTTTCCATATCGAGTAGGATAAAATACTTGCAGAGGCTCCTTCATCCACAATACATCGATAAATGTTTTTTGAATTAACTTCAACCCTCATTTGAAAAGGTGTAGAAGAAGGAAGACGAGGCTCAACAAGTTCATTCCAATCAAAGTAAACCATGATAGGGCTTGGAGGGAGTGTGCTCAGAATGAGCAGAATGCCCCCTTGTTCTGAAAGTACTGAACTGGAAATGCTAAAAACATAGTCGGTAGACACATCACTCCCTAAGAGAAGAGTGGGATCATCCAAAGATTTCATCGACGTAACCACTTTCTGAACCAATGGCTGAATAGACTACGAGACTACATGGTCTAAAGGCACCTCACCCCCCAAAAGAGGAGTGAGATCGGTCGATGACTGCATCGGCATGACCACTTTCTGAACCAATGGGTGAATAGGTTGCGTGACTACATGGTCTAAAGGCACCTCACCCCCCAAAAGAGGAGTGGGATCAATCGATGACTACATCGGCATGACCACTTTCTCAACCAATGGTTGAATAGGCTACGAGACTACATGGTCTAAAGGCACCTCACTCCCCAAAAGAGGAGTGGGATAAGATGATGATTGTATCGGTATGACCACTTTCTCAACCAATGGATAAATAGACTATGAGGAAACCTCACAAGACTCAGAATCATAAGATCTTGCAGACATGGACCACAATATTCGTGCCTTTGGAATGCTAGGGCACAGATGAGTAAGGTGATCTCCCTTGCAAAGATTACAAGGGAACTTAGGATTATGTCCTATCCATCTAGGTTTCTCAACAGAATCAATGCCCCCAACATGACTAGCAGTGGTTGGTTTCATATCTCCAACATAATTTGCAGAGGTTGGTGATGGGTCGATAACATGACTCGTAGAGGCTACAGACCTATTGCCAGTATGACTAGCAGTGACTAGACTTTTTCCCCCAGCATGACTTTCAGAGGGAGGGTTCTTTCCCCTAGAATGACTTGCAAAGGATGGGTGTTGGTCTTCAACATGAATAGCAGAGGTTGAGGACCCATCTCCAACATGACTTGCAGAGGTTGGTGATTTCTTCTTCCTATTCTTACTCTTTCTACTTTGTTTAGACTTTCGGTTACTAGTAACTGTACTTTCACCAGAGGTGGGAGAAGGAGGAGGAGAAGAATTTGTTGACGAAGGAACATAAACATGGTGCCCATGACATAAGGTGCCCAACTAAGAAGCGTCAAGATCATTTGGGACATTTGGAATGGTACCCAACCAAACTGGTAGTCCCACATTCAACTCAGGAATGTACAAAGTGGCCATCAAAGGGACACCAACATTTCTAACAAAAGGAAAAGCACAAGAATCCCCTTGCGAAGGAGTTCCTTGGTTGGTATCATATGGAACTTTATCCATGAATATATTATGCACAGGTTCTCCCCTTGTGGGATCGTTCAAGTCCGTAAAAGTCTCTCACACTGATTCCGGTGAACCAGTGTTATCAAAACAATGCCTATAAAGAGGTGGCTCCATGTTTCTAAGAGGAAGATTGAAAATTCGTCACTACTGGTGGAGTGGGTGGTCTACCACCCTAGGTCATAGACCCAAAGCAATGACTAACTAACTCACTATGTAAAACTAGGGAGCATAGAGCACATGCTAAAATCTCCTAAAGTAAAATCAAGAAAACGACTATCTAGTTGGAAGAACAACTACACTAGCCAACACTAGAGAAACTTACCAGTGAAAGTGTAACTCGAACATAGAAGCACCCTATGGGCATACTTTGAAAATTATGGCTTAATGTCTGCCCTAGGTACCATGGAATACCCCCGCAGTCACCTGTGTAAGTCTCTAAAATAAAGGCAACTAGGTTGTCAACTCGCAAAAAGTCACCAGGCGGGTACAGTCGAAAGTCGGGTGGACCGCAATGAATAGGGTATCAAGCCCAAAACCTATCGATGGTATCGAAAGAAAGTGGTCCGGAAGACAACTGAGGACCTCGAACGGGTATGAGATCCATGAAGCTCTCTGGCAAATGTGACAGACATAATCCCACAAAAATTCCTCTGTATGTGTTCCCCACTACGCTTGGTCTATCTTTGGAGGGGTTATCTCCACTACCTTTCCGCATGTGACCTCGTGTTTAGCCCCTATGTTAGAGGTGGTTCCAGGATAACTTTCATGTTTACTGGACTTTTTACACTCCCTAGCTCTGAGTCGTATGTTTGTTTTTAAGCCTTGAAGACTTTCCTCTCCAACCTAATTCAAGGCTCTAGCCTAGACTAGTTGATTGACCCTACAAACATAAAGTCTAGTAGATTTTAATTTAGCATTCCTTTTAATGCTTGATTTACTCAAAAGGGGTGCAGTAGTGCAACTGATGTTGTTAAGATTCTTGCAGAAAAAGAAACTTATAAGAACACTAGCAAAGCAGGATTATGTTTCTTATTTTTCTTTTGAAATTCTTTTTAAAATTAGAAGAAAACACAACCCTATGCTATTTTCTTTTTCTTTTTCAAATAACAATGCAAAGAAAATTACAAGAAATAAAGAGACCTAACAAGATGAGTTTTTTTTTTTATATTTTCTTCCAATCAAAGCAGAAATAACAAGAGTCTAAAAGAAACACACAAAATATTTTTTTTTAAAAGACAAGCAAAATGACGTCAAAACCAGGCTAAAGAATGTAACAACAGAGACACTATACTTAATCAAGAAACCCTTGAGAAGTATGACTTCAATCAGGGAAGAGGTTGACTGCCTCTTCTTAACAAAAAAAAATTCTTGACACAGGCACGCTACTAACACATAAGCAGTCTGTGTATGTGCACGGACTGTCTAAAGGCAGGGCGTGTATGTACGCGTATAGACCCACTACATGACGCATACACCTCTATAACTTATCAAAAACAAAACAGTGAATATGATAAGGCAGGGAGTACTAGTATGGCAGAACAGAATCCCTTAAAGACTCAACAACTTACAAAAAAATCAAAAAAGGTAATCAAACCAATTAAAACACTTAAAACATATCCCCTAAAACCCTAGAGGCATCCTTAGTATGGTCGCAAATTCTACTATAGTGGGAAAAACCCCCTATGGACTACACTAGGGTTCAACATGTAGGAAGATCTAACCTTTTAAAGTCTCCTACTTTTTAATGACTACCCCGATAATACCCCACATTCATGCATAAAACACAAATATAAAAGGATCTAGTAACTCTACCTTAAACTCTGCATCTGGTGTCGATCCTTTTGCGTTTAGTTATTCCTCGACTACAAGTCTCCTCCCAATGCCAACCTACATTCACAAACAGACAAACAAATAACTACGAACATGCATCTTATATATGAATTAGTGGGTTAGATTTCATAATAAAAACATGAATCAAACATCAATATTGAACACATCATATGGCAGGATAGAAAAAGTACTTATTTTTATTAATCTCACAAAGTCACTTACAATGAGATTGACGATTGCTCCTCGAACCTGGTATGGGATCCTCTTCACCAAGCTCCAACTGCTTCCACGTATCCTTCTCCTCT
The DNA here is from genome assembly GCA_009831015.1 of Picea engelmannii. Taxonomy (NCBI): domain Eukaryota; kingdom Viridiplantae; phylum Streptophyta; class Pinopsida; order Pinales; family Pinaceae; genus Picea; species Picea engelmannii. The sequence goes on from ML807780.1 coordinate 385,619, forward strand.
CACAATTCTCTCTAGGGAAATGGCATAAGCTTATGAATGAGGAAAAAGGCAAGAATAGGGAATTCTGGCTCAAAACTCACAATGTGGCTACAAATTCTTGGGGCAAGGGGGGGAAGTGAAATGGGAAGAGTTTCACTGTTCTTATGCTTATGTTTGGAGAGAGACCCCAACACCTCCTTTTATATGACAAAAGGATGGTTATTCGGTTGGGTGACGGGCTATAGGCGGTGGAACAGTTGGGAAACTGCCCAATAGCCCGTAATCTCAACGAATTCCTTGCAAATTTTTAATTTTTGCAACATGTGTGGGTATACGTGGGCTGTAATGGTGCAGCTAGCGTATGTATGTGAGTTGTAGTGGTGCAGCAAGCATGTGTACATGGGCAATAGTGGTGCAGGGCGTGTACATATTCAAAAATATGTTTTTTAAGAAGAGTTGCTTAGTGATGGCTTGTAAAAGATAGAAAGTAATATGTCCTGATTTCAGGTATGCATGTATGGTGAAATTTAGGGTTATAACACTTGGCCAACATGTATAATCACTTCTTGGCTTCTTTCTATAATTTATTATGACAGCTAGTGTGTGAAAACATAGTACATGGGAAATAAGGTTTCAATTATAGTCAAACTGTTTTAAAGAGGTTGACCTTATCCAGAGATGATACACCCTACTCTGCTACACATTTATAAATGAGGCAAAGCACTCTTCAACATAGAGGGATAAGAACAACAATTGAGAATTGTCATGAAAGGAACGTTGATAAAAACTTTGTTAAAACAGATTTTGAACCATCACAAAATCTGGTCATAAGCATGAAAACCATATGAAACTTTAAAATATGTTTCAATTAAAAGATGGGCCACATGAATCAAGCTAAATAAGGGTAAAAATATTGATTTTAGAGGCTGAATGTTGAGGATGTGAAAGATAGAAACTTTAGCAGGCATGGAACAAAGGGTTCACAACGCCTGACTAATAGTTCGCAACACCTAATTCATGGATTAACCAAAACCTTGTTCTCAACCTTTAACATGGTATGAAAAACCTCATGGATTACCTGGTAACCCTGGGCTTGATGTTGATGTCTATTAATGTTAACAAATATGTTTTCAAGCTGACCAACCCCCAATGCTCCTCTTCAACCAGTTCACATCGCCAAATTCAAAATCAATTGAGAACTTCAAGGAGACTATTGGACTACAATTATATGTGTTAACACCTTCTTTAGTTACTTTTCCATGGGTCTTGTAATCTACGCATATCCTTTGATAAACTTCATGTAATAACCTATATGGCCTAGATTTCCCCTTAGCTATATAAATGATGTTGGAGGCTCCAATTCCTGAATTACTACAATTTTGACTGGATCAACTAATAGTCCTTGTTTGCATACTACATTTCCTATTAGAATTTCAAACAGTGTGCAAAATATACACTTCTTTAAGTTTAGTGAGATCTGACATTGCCTACATCGATCTAACATGAGTCAAAGAACTTCAATATGATCTTTCAGTAGACTAAACACCATCCAATCATCCAAGTAAAATTATAGAAATTTATTGATGAACTCCTTGAATGTTTCCACTACTACTCTAGAAAACACCGCAGGGGAATTCTTCATTCCAAATGGAATCACCATATACTGATAATTACCCCACTCCATCGCAAAAGTGGTTTTGTTTCTATCTTCCTGCATAATTCGTATTTGATGGTACCTAGAGAATCCATCTGTAAATAAATATGTTTCTTGACCTCCTATGTTCTCCAGTACTTCATCCGTGAATGGTGTTGGGAATGGGTCTTGTAAGAATGTGTCATTCAACTTCCTTAGATTGACACAAGTCCTAATTCCTCCTGTCTTCTTATCCTACACCAACATTGGTCTAATCCACTCATATTCTTCGACTAGTTCAATGATACCTGTGTCTAACATCATATTTATTTCATCCTTAACCTTCTCCTTGTACTTTGGGTTTAACCTGTAAGGTCTCTGTCTTATTGGATTAGCTCCAAGTTTCAATGGGATCTCCATCTCGCCTAAGTTTCCTACTATCCCCTTCATATCTAAGAATGTGGTTGGAAATAAATCTCGATATTCCCATAATAATTCTGAAACCTTCTCAATTGTCTCATCGTTCCAATAATCTCCTATTTGCGCAAACTTAGGATTCTTCATTATCTGAATGTTGACCTTCTTCATCTTGATAGGCTCAGTATATGCAATGGATCCAAGATCTGGCCCTTCTACTGCACGTGTTCCTTTTGTCTTAGGTATTTGGACATTCATGGGATCCTCATCCTCGTATTTTTTCTTTGTCACATTATAGCATTCCAATAGCTTCTGGACCATTATATTGGATTTGTGTGCACTGCATAAGGGTACTACTTCCATTGTCTCTACCTCTGATAAGATCTTTGTTCGAATGGCCTGTAGTGATGCATGTATGGAGGGATATTGATTTTCAAATGTGAACGTGATTTCTAATCTCCGGACCAATGCTTCCTAGCTTGTTATCTCCCTGCGCATCTCCAATTCTAAATACAAAATCTTCGGGATTGTGTCCAGCGTGTGTATGAATCTGTGCATCCACTCTATTTCCATTACTGTACACCATAAGGACCATAAGGACCTAAAAATATCTAAATGAACCGCCAGGTCACTCTCCCATGTGTATTTCTACAAAAATTCTTCTTCCTCGGGCCCAAAGTGTATCTTCATAATTTTACTGCATTGTGCCCAATATTTCATTTTCTTTCTATGCATATTCCAACATCTAGTTGGATTTTCCTTTAAGATGACATCTACTTCGAACATCCTTTGTTGTTCGAGTACATGCAACTCAAATTATTTTATAAACATACCAATTTTAGTTAGTCCATCGTACCTGGGTGGATCACATAGCTTTGTTGCTATCCAACACAAAGATCAGTTTATTCGCCCACATCATCTAGTTGACATTTCATGCATCCTCTGCTGCCAATTATCTAGACCGGCTTCTGAATCTGATGTGCACGAAATGATACTTCTCCAAATCAATGCCCTATCCATTGTCAGGTCGACATAGTCCTCCATCTGCGAAGTCAAATTGTATAACTTATCAATGTCCATCCCTCTTGCTGGATCTATGTATTGCTTTCCTTCAGATTGGTCCAAAGGTGTAATAAATTTTAGATATCTGACCTCGAAGGTCATCTCCCTCTTTTTCAAGATAATAATTACATGGTTATCAAATGCTCATTCCAATCCCATAAGTGTTGGATACAGTTTATTATCATCTAATATCTCAATAAATTCAAAGTCTTCCATGTTGCGCAGCCCATCTATGTTCATAGGTAATTGTCATGGGACTTATCGGTAAATGCAGACATAAATAGATCTCCCTAGATCCACCTAGATCTAGAAAAAAATGAAACAGAATATGATGATTTCCCTAAGCTCTAACCATTAAGTTTACTATTTAACAAGAGATAGGCAACATATCGTTTAAATATCGCTTCCTCTTATCATTTTCATCCTAGATCCACTCCGGTGATCCTGTGATATTGAATCTGCAAGGGAACACAAGCCAACCAAAGTGAAATCAATATAGCATACTCGACAAGAACCTATGTATGTGATCAAGGAATCAGACAATAAAACAAAGTAAGTTTTAGAGGAAAGAAACATATCACTGTATTATATTAAAATGAAAGTGGAGATTACAACCAAAATCCTTGATGTCATAAGGTCCCCTCTCGTTGACCCTTTTCTCCAACACACACAGTTTCTCCAATATTGAATGAAGAAGATCCACAATGACTTGATGAATTGAAATGAATCCCTCAAGAATGATCAAATGCAGAATTCTCCATAAAATCTCAGCCTATTCAACCTTCATTAACCTTATCCTTTTCCATGAGAGATCCCTCCTTATATAGGGGAAATAGATATGGTTTAATATATTAGGATGATCCCACCAAATTAGAGAAGTGATTAATATCCAAACCATTCAGACGCCACCTCATCTTCTAGAAGATCCCCTTCTAGAACTTTCGTGAAACTTAGCCTTTTATTATTCTTTTGACATCATCGCACCCTAGCTATAGAGAATCCTATGAAGACTTCACATCCCAGCTTTAGAGCAGAGGGCGATGATCAAGCATCATCACACTCTGTGTATAGTGCAGCCTCCGACAACCTCTCTTAATAGGGTTACTAAGAGAAAGTCGGTTACTTTCCTCATGGAGAAAGGATCTTTTTGGGAACATGAACACAAGTTGTCAATTGATCACTAGGGTGACCAAAATAATGTGTAATAGACTGCCCCCCAAAGTATGAAGCTAGAACTTGTGAAAACTAAAATACTTTGTAGAATGTTTGTCGGAAACAAAGAGCGCATCGATCAGGAACCTACAAATAGTCAAGCATCAACATAATAATATACCATTGTCCAAGGTAGGAATTCCCATACTCATATTACAAAATTTCAAGTGAGTCATGGCCACTAAATATACATTTTGGATCCATGTCATTGTGAATCAACATAGACACCTAGGAATACATTGTGGATCTATGCATAAAAATGACTCAAATTCGAACATAGCCATGAGACATACACAGTGGATCTATGTGTCAATATAAATCATAAATAATCCATCACAAAATGGACCCAAATTATGAGATCCAGGGTCTTCATCTCCATCTTCCCTAAGTACAAATCTAACCATGCGATTATAGTTGTTGAAGTCGAACATGATAGAAACCACTTTATTGCTGGTCATTAATGAAAATCGTTAACAAGTGTGAGGGAAATCACCATTGTTGTCAATGACTCCCAAGGTACCCTAGTACAATCCAACGAATGTGAATAAATGAGTTGAATTTGAACACTCGATGGAATCTTCCAATCAGGGGTCAATGATGTGAACCCACTGTTGAAAGCGAATAGACCTTCCATTGAGGCATGTAGGTCATAAGGTACTAAATGATTTCTAAGTCTTGTTCCTGGATCATGATTTGAAGTCAACAAGAAAAGACTCATCACAGGAGGACCTTGATGTATCCCCCATCAATGACACAAAATAAGTAACATATTTGAAGTATATCAGAGTGAAAAGTGATTTGAAATTGACTCAGGGAAGGCCGACATGATAGAAAATTTATAACTATATATGTCTGACTCGATAGAAGGCTTATTAAGGCTGGACTTCTCTTGAACATATGAATGACACGATAACGGTATGGGAAAAATTGACTCAAAGAGGACCCAACATATGGAGATGCGGATGGTCAAATGAGAGACAAATGGATTTCCCAACATAGATAAAGTGATGAAGGGGGGTGTCATGTTCAAGAGCGCCTATTACTGCCACTAACATGCATACAAAGACACATTCCTTTCCCAATTTCCCCCCAACCATTTCTGGCAAGTACCTCTTTTTTTTACGCAAGCTTGAGGAGGATAACATATGCTTGTTGATGTAATCTCATCCTTTAGACAAGTCCCTCAAAGTATGCTTAATGAACCCTAAGAAGGAAGGGTTCGGTCCCATATGGGTCTTTCAATGTTTCTTTAACGAGTCCAAAGAGAGAAAACTCAGGGGATTTTCATGTTTAGAGAGTCTGAAAAATACTTAAAGAGAACTCCATTGGTTCATTTTTTGTAAACTAATCTGATGAGACCAAAAAAGTGATAACCTACCTCTCATCAAATGTTTTCTTCAAATACTTTTATGAGCGTGAAAAGAACAAGGTCGCTCAACAATATTTTCATTTTTACGGAGCGTGAAAAGAGCTTAAAGGATAATCCATCAGTTTTGTTTTTCGTGTTACCATTACGAGTACGAAAAAGTGATAAAAGTATACTCGGTTAAATTCTCATTGATTTACGAGCATGAGAAAGAAAAAAAACTAAGCTCAGAGTTTTTTCTGAAAAAAACCCTAAAAGGATCTGTACATGCGACAAATGTATAAAAACAAACCAAAAAGTGTATCCTTGTTCAACGTTACACTCCTAGACTTTTTATCTGCAAAAATCAACACTTGCAAAGTTGTTAGGGATTTATGGTTTAGGTAAAACATATAAAATAATATAAAATATAAATGAAAAAGTGAAAAAGTCAATAAAAATGGGTAAAAACTTCATTTCACTATTCCATTTGTCATTTCACCCAAACTTTGCTCTAAAAACCCCCTATTTACCTCATTTTTCAACTGCAGATTGAGGAGGGCATGGTTGATCATTTGACGAATGGTCTCCACAGAACATGTAATTTTCATCTCTTTCAACTTTCCTTGGATCAAAATTTGTTTTCATGGAGGTCGTCACCGGCCCCCTATATCGGGCTCTGCGACAATCTACGGTCATTGCAGTCGGCCTTGTATCTAGCCTACGATGACTTTGCACTATGTATGCTCCCTGGCCTGTGACGTGTGCAGTTCAAAAAGTTTTTTAAGATGTATTTTCCAATAAAAAATATCTAGGGAAGAAAATAAGGATGCTAATCTCTCTTTATTGTTCCATTGCAGGTTTTGCATGGTAAAAATGTTGGAATTGCGAGAGACAGAGCACGAGGAGGAAGACTACTTGACCGGGAATGACCTGGGAATGGTAATGGCCCTCCAACAGTGTGGATTGTTAAAATTCTTCAAAATACAGGGTATCAGGGCCCAACTGAGATTACTTGAGTACCTAGTTCACATGTGGGATGTGAACGAGCAGGCGTTTCATGTGGGTGCTCACATTCTTACGATAGATATTGAGGATATCTATTTCTTAACAAGATTGTCTCATCGTGGGTCCCAAGTAACACTTACAGGTAGAAGAGGTGGTGGTGCACCTATGAACCACTATATCAGTGAACACTATGTGTTAGATACTCAGAAGCATAGTGGGAAAATCACTATAAGAGATTTCCAAGACTTGCCTCTATGAACCATCCTTTATACCATCACATGCATGGTAGGGAGTGAATCTCCCAATATGGATATTCAGAGTTATTTCCAGTATGCGTTGGAGTGTATGGAGCCCGAGTTTTTGACTGGTGTGAAGGGGTTCTAAAGAGTATGAAAAAACAACTGACCAAATGCAGGAGTGGTGAACTGAAACAGTTTGGATACGGTTCTCTTTTGATTTCCTTCTTCCTAGAGAGGGTCCCATATTTGCGCTTATAGGTAGAGTGGGGTATACCTTCCCCATAGGATCCAAGAATGAAGAGGTGGGTTGACCTCATGTAATGACATCTAGTCTGTCCCATTGTTAGATATAACAATTTATTCTTCGATTGGTTGAGAACCCAGATTCTCATGGTCCACGACTATGCATATGTTGGACTAGAATTTCATGGAGATCCAGACCTAGTTCTTCCTGAAGTTTCCCAATGGGAGGACATAGGTAAGAAGGAAAAAAAATTTATATCATGTTTTTGTTATTTTTAATGATATGAAAATAGTTTTTATGTTGTTTATCCATTGACTAATCAAATGCTCTTTGATGATGCAAATGTGGGACATTACCTCCCTCCCAATTCATCCCTTATCCAGAGGCGAGGGGAGAGAGTTTTCGTAGCGGGAGTAGCTATTTTTTACTACGAGACCATAGAGAAAAACTTGGAGGGGATCATAATGAACATCCCCAATGCCTCTGATGATGATATCTCGAGGCATTACCAACACCACACAGTGGGCATGTCTGATTCCATTGGTCGACTGCTTCGTAGAGTAGCAGAGGCAGTCGCATGTTATAGCGAGAAATATCCTTGATTCTCTATTGTATATGAAGCCACGTGCTTCACATTTTATTATATTTTGGTCTTCAGACAAAAACACTTTTTTTTTAAATCTTTTATCGTTATATATATATATATATATATATATATATGAGGCTTCTACTAGCTTACTTGTTGTATATACAAAGTGTGATTGGATTTTATAAATGTGTCAAATGTTTGTCTAACACATAATTAGTCAATGCATCTATTAACGTATTTAGACATCTAGGAATGTGTTGATATTCAATGTAATCAAAATGATGCTCCAAGAGGTGAATTTGTAAATATACCCTTTTCAATGTAGGACTTCGAATGGAGTAGACATTACTCAAATGTAGGACTACTAACTGTGAATCGAGTCGTACAATAAGATGATGGATTCCAAGTGAAACAACATCGGTCAATAATTCGATGACTGCATTGTATTCTGCGATATTGTTATTTTCACGACCAAGGAAAACACCATGTAGACTAATCAATTCATCTGTAGGTGCATAGATTGCCCAAGCAATAGATGATAAGTTCTTGTAAATACTAACCTTTTACAATATCTACTGCAAACTGATATTAAGAAAAGAAAAGAAAAGAGATAATGGAAAATACAAACATTACACAGAGATTTTTCACCTGGAAACCCAAACCGGGAAAACCAGCATATATTATATTCATACATTGTGTTACATTGTTTACAATACAATATACATATAGGAGCTAGAAGCATCCAAAACCCTAACCCAATGACATGGATTAGTCCAAAACCCTAATTCCTTAACCGGAAATAGAAAACCATTAGCAAAAAACGATGTGTTGAAAAACCACCTAAAGAAAATGTGGTCCCGGAAATATGTCGTCTCGGTGCGAAAAAAAAATTTCGGGGCACTGCCCCCGAACCCCCACGCAGGGGGCTCCCCCCCCTCTAACCCCCCTGTGCGCCCAGCTCAGACACTACTACTCGTGCAAATAATATAACACATACCCAACAGTTCTGAGTATTGCAACTAGCACCATCAACGAAGCCAATGTAGGGTAGGGAAGACACTGACATCTAGAAACCAAGCACAACGCAAAGTAAGCAGCTGAAGGTTGAAACCAAACATCGAAAAAGCACACAAGAGTATGATACACTAAAAGTACAAGCACTCATGCAAACAAGACTTAAGCATAGTAATTATTTAAGTAAAGCCCATTTCTGAGTTCACTCAAAGGGATTCTATCATAATCAACCATATCATAAGCTCCCTTATCCAACACTTGTTTGACAATATAAGGACCTCACTACATGGCCTCAAATTTATCGACCCCTAGAAAATCATGATCTTCCTCGTAAAGGAGAACTAGATCACCTTCGGAAAAAACATGTGGCTTGACATGTTTTTCATATTGGGATTTAACATGTTTCTTCTGAGTTTCAATAACTAAGGCGGCATCACGACAAGTTTCGTCTAGTTGCATTAGATAGAAAAGACGCTCCTCTTCAATAGAGGTGTTAGGTATACGTTCAATGGCTAGTTTCAAAGACAGTATTTCACATTCAATCGGAAAGATAGCTTCAATACCATAGACTAATTGGAAAGGTGTAAACCCGGTGGCAGACTTGACGAATGTTCGATAGGCCCATAATGCTCAGAACAACATTTTGTGCCAATTTTTCTTATGAATTCCTATCATCCATCGAACCATAGTAATGAGAAATTTATTGATCGCTTCAACCTAGCCATTGGCTTGTGGATAATAAGGGGTTGAGTTTTCATGGCAAAGACCCAACTTTTCAGTAAGTTTGAACATCATAAAATTCTGAAAATGACTACCGTGGTTAGTAACGATGGCTTGAGGGACACCAAACCGAGTAATGATATGATTGAATATGAACAATGTTCCATTTTTCCTAGTGTTATAAAATGTAGGCATCGCCTCGGCCCATTTAGTTAAATAATCCACAACTACAATGATGTATCCATGCCCCTTGGCCGAGTGAGGGTTTTATGTCATGAATTCAATTCCCCATTTGGCGAATGGACTGGCGGAAACTACATGGTGTAAAGGAGCAGGATGAGATATTATCTTGTTATTATAATTTTGGCAAGCATGGCATTTTTGGATGACAGTAATGCAGTCCTTCAACAAATAAGGCCAAAAATAACCCTCTCGTAAGATCTTTTGGGCAGTGGCATACCTAGACATATGACTGCCACATTCTCTGGAGTGATATCGATTCAAAGTTTCCTCAACTTCATCTTAGGTGAGACATCATCGAAATATAGAATCAATACCACGGTGGTAGAGGGTATCACCAAGGATGATGTATTGATGGGCTTGATAATGTATGCGACAACGATCGGTACTAGATAGGTCAAAATGGAAAGTTTGAGTCTGGAGATAGATGATAATATCTCAGTACCATATGTCATCAGAAATGATCAAAAAAAGGGATTCATCAAGAAAGGAATCCTCTGCCACATTTTTGTCTCAGTCGAGGGAAGGTCACATATCAGTTCAACAAAAACAAAATATTTCTTAGACTTGGCGCTTTCAAATTCCAAGTCAAACTCCTAGAGAATAACGATCCATTTGGAGTACTTTCCCCCTATAAATTGTCGAGTGAGGATATGTTGCATGGGGTTGCAATAAAAAATAATAGTGGTTATGTGTAACAATATATAATGACGAAAACGTTGGACATCTTGAACAGCTACCAAAGCCAGTTTCTCCACATGTAGGTATTTGGTTTTGGTAGTCGTGAGACTCCGACTCAAATAGCATATCACATGTTTGACATGTGAATCATCTTATTGGACTAAGACCATGGAAGTGGTAGAGTCTGAAGCAGCTAAGTAGAGGAAGTAATCCTGGTTATAGTCAGGGGGAAACAATAATGGTGTATGGGTTAAGGCAAGTTTAAAAGCTTCAAAGGCTTTGTTCGTAGTATCGTCCCATACAAAATAGTAACCTTTCTTGAGTAGTCGAGTGAATCCTTTCATTAGTTCAGCATAATTGGGGATGAAACGACGCAAAAATTTTGCTTTCCCTTGCAAACTTTGGATCTGGCATAGTGTGGAAGGAGGAGGTAGATTAAGAATAGACTCAACCTTCAAGGGGTCTACTCGAATCCTTTGTATAGACAAGATAAAACCAAGAAGTCGGTCAGACTCCACACAAAAAACACATTTGTGTGGGTTCAAACGTATGCGATAATAACGACAGCGTATGAAAATGGCCCTTAAATGTGTCGGGTGGTCTTGGCAACGCATGGAATGTGTCGGGAGATCGTTGAGATAGGGTTTCACAATGTGCTTAATATCATGTAAAGCGTAAGACATAGCATGCTGAAAGGTCGCACCAACGTTCTTGAGACAAAAGGGTAATTTCCGGTAGCCCAAGGGAAAATAAAAGCAGTCTTGTGATGATTCACTGGTAAAGTATTAATTTGATTATAGCTAGAGAAACCATCCATTAGAGAGAATATTTCGCTTCTGGCACAATCGTCAACGATCTGGTCAATGAAATGGGTTGGGTAATTTTCCTTAGGACAAGCCTTATTTATATCCCTATAATCGACACAAACACGGATGGTAGCTTGTTTCGTATTTATCAGAACAAGATTGGATACCCAATCAGTCAAAGCCATAGGATAGATAAAGCTAGATTTAAGAAGTTTTTCAACTTCAAGCTTGATAGCGGTGGATTTATGTGGATGGACTGGGTGAATTATTTGTCGAACGGGTTTAGAGTCCGGATATGTATTAATCTCATGCACAATGATATCGGGATCAATACCTAGCTTTTCTTCATAACTCCAGGCGAAAAACGTCATAGAATTCTTGGAAAAGGGATTTATACGTGTGGACCTCATTTGTAGCGCAGTAGGCCCCGATATGAACATTCTCCATGACTCTGGGTTTAATCGATATGTCAAGAGGGATGGTAAGTGAAATTTTACTCAATTTCCCTTCGTACAAGACATCAAGTGTTGACTCAGGAACTAAATAAATAACAACAACGGTCGACGGAGTCAAAATCCGTTGGTAGCTTTCTATGGTATCACTGATCCAGGTGGATATTGGTGGCCACCCACCTATTCCACTTGGACCCCCACCATTTCTTCTTTCAATTTTTCAGTTTTTGCACAGTGTTGATCTAGGTGGATATCGGTGGCCACCCACCTTTTCCAAATGGCTCAAAACGGCTTTCTGGCAATTTACTATTTTTAGCAGGTTTTAACTTCCGGGGCCATTTTGAGGGTCCAAATGAAGGTTTTTCGAGATATATACTCTCAATGATATTCAAAGGCATAACTAAGCCCCCAAAATGAATCTCCTCGACGATACCTTTCCAACAAGCTATCACACGCCTAAAATGGAGATCGTATGCAAAAGTTACGACCCCGGGAAGTTGATGTACTCACTTACCCAAACAGGGCCCACATGAATTTTGGTGCTTCATCTCCTAGGGTTAGGTTTTTGGATGTCTAGGAATTTTGGAATTCCCATTTATTGTAAAAATGCCTTCAGAGCCTCATTGTAATCATCTTCTCATGGATGCGAGTAGCGGCCACATCTCTTCTAAGAGATAAGCTACCAGCACTTAGCTAGTTTATTTCCATTCCGTCTATAAGCATATTTCAGTCATTTGTTATTAATGAAATGAAGTCTTATTTCTGCTGCATCTCTATGTTTATGTGTATTTTTGTATTTCATTGTGTTCCTACATAAATCTGGATCAGTGGTATCAGAGCGGTCTGCTCATTCTCGATCCTTCTTTGCATGTCCCCAACGAGATCGGGGTATAAGGAGTTGGGGCTCGATCTGGTTGAACCCTTGCAAGATCAGCCTCGCAAACCCCGACGACCACCCATGGGGGAAGAAAATAAAGATGAGGGAGCAGGAGATCCTATCAAAATTTTGCTCGAGGAGGCCCTCGAGAAACAAAGGAACGCGATGATGGACAACTTTGCCCAGATTCTTCAACGAATTCCGACTGGCGGTGCATCAACATCCAGAAGCCACTCTGGAGGTGCCACTCCTTTTAAGGTACAAGTAAAATTTGACATTCCCATTTTTAATGGCCAAATAGATGCAGATGCCATAGATAGATGGTTGAATCTGTTAGAAGGATATTTCTCTGTTCATGACTTTTCCGACCGAGAAAAGATTATTTTCGCACTCCTCAAAGCCGCCCCCCATGTCAAGGACTGGTGGGAAACCTACTCGGAGAAAGAGGGCAAGGGAGAACCCTCTTTATTCTCGGCCGCACCCACTTCGAATTCTTTCCGATACGCCATCAAGGAACAATATTATCCTGTGGGGAGCTATGAGGACAAATACATACAATGGACTACGTTGCGGTAGCAAAGGGACCAAGATGTGCATGAGATGACGAAACTGTTTCATACCCTATGCACAAAGTTGGGTATCAAAGATTCAGAGAAACATTTGGTGTTAAAGTACCATAGTTGTCTGCATAGATACATTCAGGAGGAAATGGAGTTCCTCGACATCTCCTCACTTGGTGTGGCATACCGATATGCTACCAAGATTGAGCAGAAGTTCAAACAGAAGAAGCGAGAATTTGGGTCTGCAAATCAAAAGCACGGGAAAGGTACTCCCAAACTGCAAAACAAAGGACCGATCCAAGGCGGGGTAGCCCAGGACAACCTGCCAAAGCCACAAGCAAAGAACAACACCACGAAGCCAAAAAAGGACACAGGGAAGTGGTGTGAGTTCCATAAGAGCTCCACTCACAACACAAGTGAGTGTCGGGACAAGCAGTCACTGGTAGCCGAGTTGAAGGCTTCTGAATCGGATGCATGCTCTGACTCTGAATCAAAACCTGACAAGGGGAATGATAGGGGGAAGCAGATTATCGATGCGGAGCCCAACGCCACTGTTGCCACCACGAAGATCCAGAAGGAGGAACCAGAAGATCCAGAGGAGGCAGAGCGTCTCTTCCATTCCAAGATGTGGGTAAAGGGTTCCCCGTTGTAGTGCATTGTCGACAGCGGGAGCCAGAAGAACCTCATCTCGGTAGAGGTTGTGAAGTGGTTGGGCTTGCCGACCACAACACACCCACAACCATACACCATCGGGTGGTTGCACCAAGGACGAGACCTCCGCGTCAATCGACAATGTCACCTTCCCTACAACATCGAGCCCTTCACGGATGAGTTATTATGTGACATTGCTCCTATTGATGTTTCTGATGTATTATTAGGCCAATCGTACTTGTGGAAGTGACATACTATGTATGAGTCCAGGCCTCGTGTTGTTATTATCACTTTGGGCAATAAGCTGTACAGGATACCGAAGATAGCACCGCCTACCACCATCTCTTTGGTTACTGCAAAACAATGTAGTAAGCTCATTTCCAAAACCAGGAAATTTGTTTTCCTGATGATCCACCCTCAAGGAAAGCAGAAGACTGTGGCCATGACCTCCAGACAAGGCCCCACTGCATGAAAACAACATATGGATAAGGTCATGGAGGAGTACGAGGACATCTTCACCTCCCCTGCAGGGGTGCCTCTACACTGCCAGGTCAAGCACCCCATCAATCTGAACCCAGGTGCACTGCTGCCCAATGGACCCATCTACTGACGCTCTGTCCTGGAGAATGATGAAATCAAGAGGCAGATTCAGGAGCTATTGCAGAAAGGTCACATCCGGCCGAGTTCATCGCCCTATGGGAGCCCGATCATATTGGTGCAGAAGAAGGATGGGACTTGGAGACTCTGCATTGACTATCGGGCACTGAACAAGATCATTGTTCAGAATAGGTACCCGATCCCACGGATTGATGACCTTATGGACCAACTCAAGGGGGAAAAATATTTCAGCAAGATCAACCTGAAGTCTGGGTATCACAAGGTACCAATCGAACCTTCTGATGTGTGGAACACTGCATTCAAATCCAAGGAGGGCCTTTTCAAATGGTTGGTCATGCCTTTTGGGTTGAAGAATGCCCCTGCAACCTTCATGAGGCTAATGGACGACATCCTGTGGCCATTCACCAACTCATTTGTAGTGGTGTACTTGGATGACATTTTGATCTTCAGCCAGACTTGGGAANTTTGGAGAAATGCACTTTTGGCATAACCCAGGTTCAGTATCTAGGATACATTATTGATGAGCGGGGGGTGCATGTGGATCCAACAAAGATCCAAGTCATTCAGGATTGGCCATCCCCAACCACCCTAACAGAGCTCCGCAACTTTTTAGGTCTTTCCAATTTATACCGCAGGTTTGTGTTGGGATTCTCTCATATCACTTGGCCCTTGAGTCAAGTCACCAAGGGAGGAGCTAAACCAAAATTATTTTGGTCTGAATCTCAACAGAAGGCATTTGGGGAGTTGAAACATCGCCTCTGCTCTGCACTAGTGCTCACATTACCATACTTGCAACAACCATTTGAGATCGAGACAGATGCCTCTGACTATGCTATTGGGGCAGTCCTTACTCAACATGGGAATCCAGTGGCATATCCCAGTGAGACACTTTCTGACACAGTCCGAAAGTATCCCACTTATGAAAAAGAAATGTATTCCATTGTGCAGGCTTGTCGGCAATGGAAGCATTACATTTTGGGAAAGGAAACAGTCATCCACACAGACCACCCACCCCTGTAGTTCATACATACACAAGGGAAGTTGCAGAACGATCGCCATCAGAAGTGGTCCACATACCTGCAACAGTTTCATTTGAACATTAAGTACAAAAAAGGAAGCACCAATAATGTTGTAGACTGCCTCAGTCGACCACCCATCGTGGCACTAACCACTGTGCTCAACTCTTGTGGGCATGAGACTTCCAATTGGTCGCTTCTCTACACAAGTGATCCAGAATTCGGCCACACATACAGTACACTCTTGGAGGGTAAGCAAGTTCCCAATTTTCACCTCCAGGATGCCCTTCTTTGTCACTTGGGACACCTTTGTGTTCCTTCAAGTGAGCATGCCAAGATGATTTGGGAGGCGCACTACAGTCGAGTTTCTGGGAATTTTAGGGTCGAGAAAACCGTGGCAGTACTGCAAAAGTATTTTTATTGGCCAAACCTTCGACAAGATGTCGGGAAGTACATCAAGTCCTACACTGCTTGTGCCATTTCCAAACCAACCATCAAGAAGAAAGGCCTCTATACTCCACTTCCTACCCCCAGTCGACCGTGGGAATCCATCTCTATGGATTACATGTCGGGCCTTCCTTCTACTAAGCATGGCAATGACTATGTTTTTGTGGTCGTCGACTGATTCTCAAAGATTTCCATTATGATGGCTTGCAAGAAGAATATCACAGCAGAAGCCACTGCTAAACTCTTCTTTGAATGAGTGTGGGTACACTTTGGGATCCCACAGTTTATCATCTCAGATTGGGACAGTAGGTTCCTCAGCACATTTTGGTCTAACCTCTGGTCGATGTTGGACACCAAGCTCACCAAGTCCACAACTTTCCATCTGCAAACTGATGGCCAGACAGAGGTCGTCAACCGGATGATCGTTCACATTCTGTGCATGTACAATTCAAAGCATCCACGCACATGGGATGAGAGCCTCCCCTATGTACAACACAGCTACAACCGGGCTCTCCATAGCTCAACTAGCCACAGCCCTTTTCAAGTGGGCTTGGGATTCCAGCCACTATGTCCCATTGACATAGCCATGCCATTTGTGGCTACTCGGGAAGATTCAGCTCATGTCCCTCTGAGGCAGATAAGGCAAACAACTTCATTGAGCACATTCAACACATCCGTCAACAGGTTCATGACATCTTGGATAGAGCCAATGCTAAGTACAAGCAACGACATGATCAACATCAGGTGCTACACAACTTCCAAGTGGGCGACAAAGTGTGGCTACATTTATAAAAGGAGGGCCTTGCTGGACCCCACCACAAGCTTCCTCTGCTTCGATATGGGCCATACACCCTCACCAAGGCTGTAGGGGAAAATGCCTTCGAGCTCAGCATTCCATCATTCCTTGGTCTACACCCAATGTTCAATGTGGATCGCCTTCGGCCCTACTTTCCACCTCTACTAGACACATCCGACATGGTAGAACAACTCACACCAACAGAGTTAAATCTAGACTGCATGGAACAAGCCAGAACTGATCAGATCATGGATACACAGATCAAGCACACCCAAAAACAAAGGATTCTGCTATATCGAGTTGTCAAAGCAGGCCAACTCCTTCACCAAGGCAAATGGCTCACCAGGGATCAAGTTCAGCATAAGTTTCCTCATCTCATGGAGGAACTCAACGCAATGGGGGCCATTGCTTCCTAAGGGGGGAGGAATGATCCAGGTGGATATTGGTGGCCACCCACCTATTCCACTTGGACCCCCACCATTGCTTCTTTCAGTTTTTCAATTTTTGCATAGTATTGATCCAGGTGGATATCGGTGGCCACCCACCTTTTCCAAATGGCTCAAAACGACTTTCTAGCAATTTTGGCAATTTACTATTTTTAGCAGGTTTTAACTTTCAGGGCCATTTTGAGGGTCCAAATGAAGGTTTTTTTATATCGCGGCTCTCAACGATAGCCAAAGGCATAATTGAGCCCCCAAAATGAATATCCTCGATGATACCTTTCCAACAAGCTATCACACGCCTAAAACGGAGATCGTATGAAAAAGTTACGACCCCAGGAAGTTGATGTACTCACTTACCCAAACGGGGCCCACATGACTTTTGGCGCTTCATCTCCTAGGGTTAGGTTTTTGGATGTCTAGGACTTTTGGAATTCCCATTTATTGTAAAAAGGCCTTCAGAGCCTCATTGTAATCATCTTCTCATGGATGCGAGTAGCGGACACATCTCTTCTCAGAGATAAGCTACCAGTGCCGAGCTAGTTTATTTCCATTCAATCTGTAAGCATATTTCAGTCATTTGTTATTAATGAAATGAAGTCTTATTTCCACTGCATCTCTGTGTTTATGTGTATTTCTATATTTCATTGTGTTCCTACATAAATCCGGATCAATCACTCTCTAGGAAGAGAATGGAGTGATGGTGCCCATTGTCCCATGGGGTATCTTCCATATACATGAATGAAATAATCATCTCATCAGTAGGAAAGATCACGGAGAACGGATTAGGACATGAATCACAGAGAGAGGGGGGAGAGGGGGTTTCTGATTGAATATCTTGATAAGTGGATTTGACCGGACTTAAAGGCATATTGTCATCGTAATGAAGGTAATCACCCAGGTTAGGTACTACCCATGGTTCATATGACTCAGGGGTTTCATGAACAGTGGTTGAGATCATGCTAATTGAGGCAAAAAAAGGAGGGTGATTATTGGGTGTTGGGATTGTAAATGTACCCATCAAAGTTGAATCTTTCAAGAGACTCACTCTGACATTCTCGTAACCGGGAGGTGTCTTAGAGATAAAAGGAACGTTGCTAGTACGAGAATCAGAATTAAAGAAGGCCATTTGGTCAATAGTAATGACCTTTCCTTGGTGCGGGAATCGTAACACACGGAAAAGGGTAGACACAATTGCATGCATGGAATTGATCCAGCTACAACCAATTAAAAGGTTATAATCAAGAGGTGCATCAAATGCCTCAACCTCAACATCGACCAATTTACCTTCCAACATAATAGACAACGACGAAAGAACACTGTAAGGTTTAAAACCTCTACCATTGAAGGCCTTAAGTGTATTGTGTGATTCGATGAGGGTAGGAGAGACAATATATTTCCAACAAGTGAAGGACACAACGCAAGTCGAGTCTCCTTCATCAATAATAGTTCTACAAATATTCTTGTTTTCAACAACAACTTGGATCTGAAATGATAATTGAGGAGGAAGCCTTGGAATGTGATCTTCCAAGTCAAATAATATTAAATTAGTATCTGTGGGATCAATTCCACCAATGGCCTTTAATAGTTCATTGCTTTGAGCAGGACAACTTTGAAGGAATTTGAGAGTTGAAATCGTAGAGGGTGCTTGCGCAAGGTCTTCTACAATATTGTATTTTTGTGCAACACGTGTGTGAGGATTGAACACAAAATTTCGAACGACGCCCTTGGGAGGAGGTAGAATAATTGTATCAAGACCCAGTCTTTCAAGATGAAGAGGACCGTTTGTATATGAAGTTGGGGGAGAAGGTTGAACCAACAAAGGTGGTATATCATCAACTTTCTCTTTTGACAAAGAATAATCCTTGGCTCGAGTTGCGACTGCAACTTCTTTCTTTTTAGAGTCACTAGTACACATAAGGACGTAAGAGTAGGTAGAAGGAGAATCTTGGTCATGAATGACCAGTTGGGATTTTTGTAAGAAGGGAAAGGTTGTGAAAAAACGACAGGTGTAGGAGGCTTCCCGGTCCCTTGGAGGAACTTAGAAACATCAATGCGTCTTGGACAATCTTTCGTGTAATGACCGTCCCCACAAATAAGGCAAGGGTAACTAGGTTTATGTTTATCTTTCTCATCAGTGGTCTGTGTTTTGGCTTTATCATATTGTGGATTATTATTCTTTTCCTCCTTATTCTTACCCTTCCCTTTCTTTTTATTTTTGTTTTTTCTTGTAGGCATGGATTGAATAGAATTAACTTCAGCAGTCTTACCAGAGGAAGGAGTAGGAGTATTATGTACATTAGAATTATTAGATTTGGGCTTGGTGTGACCGGTGTGTGCAGATAGGGTCTCAGCATTAAAGGTGCTAATCACACCATCAACAACATGAGAAGATGCTGGAGGCATTGGGGTAGGGTTTGTGGAAAGATGAGGAGCATCAGGGATCAAATCATAAAGTTTTCATGTTTGAGAATAAACGAGATCTAGATAATGTGCACTACTGATCACCTGCTCTTCAATGAAAACACCACACATGGCGACATCACGAGCAATAGGTAAAATGAGTGATTTGGTAAACCACTCTACCAATATTTGATCAGGAAGAGGACCTTTGATCAAACGCCTTCCCCCCCTCCATTCATGAATGTGATCAGAAATATGAGTGGAATAATATTACTTAAAAGAACTCAAAATTTCAGTTCCTCTCTCATAGCGAATTGGCAACTGGTAATGTGTCAAAAAGGCCAGTATGACGGGACAATAAGGAGAATGTAAGATAGGATCATTCAAAATCCTATACAAATTAGGTAAATCCAAAGTGGCTAGGAAAGGAAAATATTGGTTCACTTGAGGAAGTTGGTAGTTCTAAGGGGGAAGCCCCATAGGTATACTAGTAGGACCATAAGCAGTCTATAAATAATTAGACAGTCCTGACAGATTTGGTTGTGGAGGATTTTGAGGCATATAGCCCACAGGGTTGTGTTGATTAAGGATGTTCCCTTGGAAAGGAACATTAGCTTGAAATATTTGACCCCAAGTGGGATTCAAAGAACCTATATAGGGTTGACCGAGGTTAGGGGGTATAAAATAATTGACTTAAGGATGTTTCCCCCAAGACAGTTGCAGATTTCCTTGGAAATAAAGATTCCAATGTTGAGTTTGTAACACAGGTACATTTTTTCCATAAATTGGGTTATGGACTCCAACTTGAGGTTGGCCCCCAAGTTGAGGTTTTTCCCCCAATATAAGGTTGTCCCCCAAATTGAGGTTGGCCCCCAAGTTGAGGTTTTTCCCCCAATATAAGGTTGTCCCCCAAATTGAGGTTTCCCCCCAGCTTGAGGTTGACCTCCAACAGGAATCTGGAAACCAAAAGTGATAGAATGATCAGTGCCTCCAACTGGATTGGAGCCACTAGGGCCAGGATGATGAGATCCGCCTAACAAAGGTGGAGGAGGAATTTAAGGCCCTCCAGAGAGAAGCTGGTTAGGTGTAGGAACAAACTGACTCGCAACGTTATACCCAGGAGGAAAAAAAGGTCCAAAACCTTTGGATGGAACTTGGGTAGGGATAGTAATGGAAGTATTCAGAGCTCTATACCGAGGGGGAAGTGATGGATTTGGTCTAGGTGGAAGTGGTGTCCCAATCGAGGCTTGGGAGATAACCACATTTCCGATAGGAATCATGGTATCTTGTGGGACCATAATAGAATGGGCCATCTGGAGAGTAGGAATTGAGTGGGAACCAATCAAAAATTGGTCTGAAACGATGATGACATTACTGGTAGTACCACTAAAATGGTCTAAAGGTGCCTTATGGGTAACAGACATCTCAGGCATTTGTGATGACATAGGTGGATCATGAATCACTCCTAGGTTGTCGTAAAGATCGCGTATTGTCAAATGGATGGAACCAGGATTAAAGGTTCCAACAGTGTGAGCCAGGGTCCTAAATGATTCACTTTTAAAATGTGATCCTCTACTCCAGATCTTGTATTAAATCCGGTAGGTACTTCAGTATTATCAACAAAAACAATTTCTCTAGACGAGTTCATCTGAAGCATACGTGGATTTTGTAGAACACTCAAAATCGGGTTTGGGGGAAGTCAGAATGCTTCGAAAGAATCTGAAACTATTATGAATCCCTCCAATGAGTGTGTGCTTCCAACTTCAGAAGCTACTTCGGTGTTAACTACTCCCTTGGGAGAGCCTTCTGGTGAGTTAGGAAGCAAAGGTCAGTAACCTTCCAGATCTTCTGGGGGTATCCCTTTCATTCTACATGAATGGCGAACGCTGATGTTGGCTAAACCAAATAAAGAATGAAAAAAATATACGGCCAACTAGAGAAAGAAAACAACACTCACTAATAAAATATAGGAATCAAACCATGCAAACAAACCTTCTTATTATGAAGTCACTAGTTGGTGATGAAATCCAACATCACGAAATCAAGATAAGAAGGGGCTGGGATAAGATGGTGGAAATGTTACATTGACGATCTTCTTAACGGACTCACACCTTGGTGCAAGATACCACACATAATTGTGGGTATACCCTCCAAGGAGCTCGAGTGAGTTTGGCCAACATCGATTCCAGGTACCATGAATACTTGCCCCTCCAAATTCACCTCATGTAAAGATGCTAAAGAGATAGGCTACTAAGGTTACCAAATACAACAATGATTCCTGGGGAAACAATCGATAGTCTGATCCACGCGCAAAGGCAGAGGATCTAGCCCTAAATCAACTCGAAAGGCTTCCACTCATAATTGTGGGTATACCTTCAAGTGACCCCCAATAATACACACAATCTCTACACCAATACCAACAAAGCAGAGTGAGTAACTCTTATAGTCTTAATGCGACCTTAGGTTTGACCCTTGTGTGAGAAGGGCTTCCTAGGAAAAAATGTAGCAATTGGATTTGAACTCTCCCTATCACAAGATACTATTGTGTGTTTTGATGCTTTGGAGAGAGTTCCTTACAACATATTCCAAAGCTCTATCCTAGCTAATGTTGGTGAAAAATATCCCTAGAAAATAAAAGTTACTAACAAATTTTTAAATTTACATTGTTTTTAGAAGTTGTTGCTTACTCAAAAGGGAGATGGAAGTGAAACTAATAAAGTTGTGACCTTGAACCAATAAAATGAAAAAATAGATGAATGTGCAATTTTTCAATTCAATGAACTCTAGTTACAGTAGGGAGAAGGTGTTTCTTTTGAAGTACAACAAGCTACAAATTGCAATCTCTTAAACACAAATGAAAACAATTCCAAATAATCATGAACTATAAAATTTTACAATTATTCTCTTTAACCAATATTTCGAATGTAAGAATTTTCTTATGAAATATTACTAAAAATAATAAATGAGTTCAGTTCTTCCTTTCCAAAACAAAATCAGAGATGTGACAACGAAAGGAAAATGTAATCCAAGAAAAATCAAGACATTCTCAACACAATTCCCAAATCAAATTTGTAATATAGCCAAAAAATGAAAAAGACAAGAAACTTTTTATCATATGCAAGACAAAAGTGTTTCTTAATCAAAAAACAATCTGAAAAACAAAATCAATCCAAAACTTCATGCAAACCAAAGATCATTTGTCATACAAGCACCCAGATCAAGATTTGAGATTATATCCTTGTGACAATGATCACAAGCAAAAAACTTGCAAAAATGAAAAGAAAGACTTTCAATCACCGAAAACCAATCAAGAGCAAGATTTAAACTCAGAGATCAATCAAACATGGGAATTATAAGTTCACCCCAGGAAACTAAGGAAAAAATGGCAAGAAAAAAATACAAATTGACTCACTCCAACAAAATATACAGGAGTCATCGCAATCTAGGTACGGGACACAGTGCGACATGAAAAGGTCGTCAAAGGCTACTAGCTAAGCACAGTGTGACATCGTCGCACTAGATTGGTTAAGCAGGATGCGACGTCTGAAGGTCATCGTAGGCTGCCAATGAGACACAATGCGACGGTCTTTGTAAATTTGGAAAAAATGGAAGAAAGACAAAAAAATCTAATTGAACTTATAGACCCAAGGATTCCATATGGATCACCCACAGACTTAGAGAATGAAATTTATCAGAAGAAGGCAAGCTAAAGGAAAATGGGAAGAAAAAAATCAAAAGGAGGTCGTATCCCCAGTATGGTAGCCAATTTTTTTATGGGACTTATCAGTAAATGCAGACATAAACAAATATCCCTAGATCCACCTAGATCTAGAACAAAAAGAACAGAATATGATGCTTTCCCTAAGCTCTAACCATTGAGTTTACTATTTAACAAGAGATCGGAAACATATCATTTAGATATCGCTTCCTCTTGTCATTTTTGTCCTATCTCCACTCCAGTTCTCATGTGATATTGAATCTTCAAGGGAACACAAGCCAACTAAAGTGAAAGTAATATAACATACTGTTAGTGTCGGAAGTCACTACTGGATTGCTTGTAGGAGAAGAGCCCAACACCCATCAGTTTAATGTCGCGATTTGTTTATAAAGGGGTGATCAAATGGAGATAAAGACTCGAGGAGATCTCACTCTAACTCGGGGACTGGATCTAGTACGTAAAGAAAAAAGGAGGTCTGGAATCCTAACTTCAGCCAGTGGGTTGATTAAAAGGTGAATAGGTAGAAGACTTGGTAAGAAAGGTGAGCAAATGGCTTTGGGCAACAGGCTTATGGCAGCTTGCAAAAGAAAGATTTTGAATGCAAGATCCTCTTGGTTCAGGGTCTCAATAAACTGAAAGGGGACTTGACTCGATCCTCCAATTCCAAGTCACTCAGCACTAGGAAAATCACAAGAACTGATCAGAAACGACGTAACTGCTACAGTGATCCAACCTACATCATCCTATAACAGCTACAACTCGACTGGATCCTCCAATTCTGAGACGTTCCAACACAGTATAACAAAGATGTAAAGGAAACTGGCATTCATAAGGCAAGAAGTCTCAAAAGTTCATACATAACCAGAGTATCAGTGCTTCATTAAAGCTTTACAACCGGGAGCTTTGCTCAACCATCGATAGATACAAAAATGGTGAAAATGCCTTCATATACTCAAAAAAACAACAACGATAGAATCGAGACGATGCATTAAAAGATTTGCGTCTGCATGGCTTCTGACAGTCAACACCTGCAGTCTCTGAATGATCGTGCAGTTTATGGGAGACGCAATCGAACTCCTGACAGTTCCATAGGTGAATTGACGTGCCTTTAATTCGTTGTCGGGCTTTCCCATTATGCCGGAGGCGATGTCTAACCACCACCAACTGCTTCAATAACTACTTCATTGGGATTGAGGATGGCTCGGCCAACTTGGCACTTCTGCGACGTGGAAGACCCTTCACGCTACCACCTGGATCAGCTGAACGATCTGAGGAATAGGTGGGGGGGGGAGCCAGCATGAGGGGTGAGGTGCATAATGGGAGTGGTGGTACCAATACCATGAGGGTGTGATAAAAGGTGATGGGGCGTAAGAGGGATGACAGAGTAAGTGACATGGTGGAAGATAATAGGTGGAGGGGGGCAGGAGATGAGACATAATGGGCTTGCTTTTAGCGGGAGGCTGATGTGGAAAGGAGCGGGACATGTGGTGGACGGTGAGTGGACGGTGAGATGGGGGAAGATATCACACGGACGGAAAGGGACCCATGCTGGCTAAAAGTGAAGTAGCTAAGAAGGATGAGACCGTCCGAGTGCCGTTGATTCGGGTGCATCGATCTTGGCCATCAGAAAGATGTATGCTTGATTCCATACCCCCCCCCTCCGCTTAAAGGTAGAAAGGTGGGGGGGGGAGGGGGTCCGGAATCACCTCGCGCATTGTTGATCCGGGCATCATGATCTCGACCATTGAAGAGGTGCACCCCCGATTCCGAACCCCCCCTCCCCTCTACATAAAGGTAGAAAGGCGGGGGGGCTCTAGAATGTGATGTGCGTCGTTCATCTGGGCACGTGAAATCCTACCGTCCAGAGTTGATTTCCAATTAAACACGGATGCATTCGTGTCCCGAAATTAGGACAAGTGGTTTTTTATCCCATTCTTTGCATTCTAACCCCCTTACAAGAAATATCACTAACATTTGGCTCCATGGGGGATAGATTCATCCCTGTGATGCTCTAAGAACGCTTTTGCAGATTCAGTGCCTTGTTGTTGGGCTATGGAGTCATTTATTAAACTGAAAACGAAAAACAAAAACAATATTTACAAGGCAAAGGAGATGACTGCGGCTCACAAAAAACATTTTTTCAAGAAATGCCCATTTACTGGGCCACTAAAAACTTCTTTGCCTTCCAGATCCTACAACCTGTAAGTGTTGTTTGAAAGTTCTTCAAGGATATTGAAAGGCCCAAACTAGAGGGCATCAAACTTGCTGTGCTTGCCCTTTTCTTGTCTAGGTGCATCCCATTTGAGTACCAGGTCACCCTTCTTGAATTCTTCTCTTTTGCTCTTCCTATCAAAATCCTGCTTGATCTTCTGTTGATGATTATAGTCTTTGTCCATGACCTATTCTCTGATCTCCTGCACTTCCACCATCTGATGAATCCTTTTGAACATATGGTCAGGTTCTCCTTCAAGGTCCTGGAGGAATTTCGCCACAGATAAGGCGAGTTGGGTAGGGAAAATAGCCTCTGCTCCATAAACAAGTTGAAAGGGAGATATGCCCAGGGACTTCTTTGTTGTCACTCGATCAGCCCAAATTGCAAATTTGAGCTTCGAATCCCAGGCTCTTTTATTGTCTTCCAATAATTTCTTAATGAGCTTGATCAGGATTTTATTGGAAGACTCTACCAGCCCATTTCCCTAAGGATAATAGGGAGTAGAGTGAATGAGTGAAATCTCAAACTGTTCACAGAACTTGGTGTTAGCACTGAAATTTCGTCTGCACATGGCGACAAGAACTCCACATCATCTGCACATAGCGACAAGAACTCTACATCATCAAAACAACAATGAAGTCATTCATGGCACTAGTCACAGCATTCCAGAAGGGTCAAATACTA
>ML807780.1:411781-444561 GCA_009831015.1 Picea engelmannii
AACTCCCTTGTCTCACGTTTGAATTTTTGTTTATGGTTGTAATGCTATTTGTTTTTCAGTTCGTAGGTAGGTGTTATTTCGTTTTGTTTTCTATTCACTGTTAACCCATTTTGATCCACAGCAAACCTGTTCTGCCTTGCTGAGCCCAACAGGGCATGCTAGTGCTCCTATTCTTGCTCACCCGGCGACGATTCGAGCACGAACACTTGGCCAGAGGCTCAGACCGGAAAGGGGTGGCATTGTCCATGACAATTTTGCTAGGGAAACTGAATCTGGCTATGATATCCTCCAGGAAGATGGTAATTACTTTGTGAGAAGTGCTCCTGGTGGGGACAGCTTCTCTCCACTTGTTGAAATAATATTTCGCAGTGAGTATCCATCTGTGATGGCCACTCGAGGGAGGATGAATCTCTCCAATGAACTCCAATCCCCACTGCTGAAAAGGTGATGAAACTACTATAGGCTTTAATGGCAGAGACTTGAGCTACTGCTTTCCTGAGAACTTCTGGCATTCGATGTAAGCTCTGATTTCTTGGCAGACATCAAGAAATAAAGTGGGCCAGTAATACCCAGCTCGAAGGATCTTATGGGTTGTGGTCTTCCAGAAATGATGACCCCCACAAAGGCCACTGTTAAAATCAAACGTAACCTGCTGGGCCTCTTGTGGGTCCAGACACCTTAAAAATACCCCTAAAGGGTCTTTCCAGTACAAGGTCTGGTCAATGAGGCAATACCTGACCGCCTTGAGCTTTAAAGCTCTCACTTTGCCTTTTTCCATTCCATCAGGAGGCCTCAATTCTTGCAGAAATTACAAGATATCCTTGTACCAGGGACATGTTGCTAGTGATAAGGTGGTCTGAGAATTCTTGTCGGATGACTCATCTTGCTCATTGATGAAGTTAATCCCCAAAGCCTTGCAATTGGACTCAACCAGCAACCTGGCTAAACCCTGCCCTTTTATCAACTTGGTGGGCTTAATTTCCAAATTGAAATCTAGGATCTTGGCGATCCATTTACCTCTTCTTCCATCTATGTCAGGTTGTATGAGAATGTCCTTCATAAAGGTTGAAGGAACATATGCAGTGATCCTTGAGTGCAAGACATAAACTCTAAAAGCTTTGAGGGCTTTCACTAGGGCATAGGCCTTCTTCTCCATGATCTCATACCGGAGTTCAGCATCTCTCAACGCCTTGTTGTAGAAGGCAATAGGTTGCTCTCGTCCCTGATCGTTTTTTCTACAACAAGACTGTTGCTACTGTATCGCACGAGGCAAAAGAAAAGACAAGGAAATATTTAGAATAATCAGGACTGATTAGCATAGGTGACTCAGTCAATGCCTTCTTTATTTGGACAAAAGATTCCCTGGGTTTAGTAGTCCATTTCACTTCACTTTCCGTCCTAAGCATGGTTGTGATGTGTTTCACCAATTCAACAAAATTTGAAAAAAACCTCCTCAGAAAATTTATCTTCCCCAAAAAGGCCTGAACTTCCTTCTTAGATCTGGGAAGTGGCAGGGTCTAAAGTGCTTCTACCCTGCTAGGGTAAATTCTCACCCCCTTTGCTGACACTATATGGCCTAATAGCTTCCCTTCTTTCATGGAAAACAAATATTTCTTGGGGTTCAGGGATAGGACAAACCTCTGACACTTCAGGAAAACTTTCTTCAGGTGGCAACAGTGCTCCTTGTATGTCCTAGAGAAGACCGTGATGTCATCCATATAAATTACCACAAACTGGTCCTTTTCCCCGATGAAGGCTATGTCCATGGCTTTATGAAATGTTTCCCCCACATTCATCAGCCCGAAAGGCATTTTGGCATACATGAATGTGCCCTAAGGAGTGGTGAATGCCATTTTTTCCCTGTCCTTAGGCATGACTGATATCTGATTGTAACCAGAAAAGCCATCAATCATGGATATTATAGATGCACCAGTGACCTTCTGCAATATATGTTCCATGTTGGGCAGGGGATAATTTTCCTTCCTGGAGCTCCTATTCAGGTTTCTGAAATCAACGCAGAGTCTGAT
The DNA here is from genome assembly GCA_009831015.1 of Picea engelmannii. NCBI lineage: Eukaryota > Viridiplantae > Streptophyta > Pinopsida > Pinales > Pinaceae > Picea > Picea engelmannii. The sequence continues at coordinate 413,809 of ML807780.1, forward strand.
TTCCCCACTTTTCTTTCTTACCAGGACCAAATTGGCTACCCACTCAGAATATCTCAAGGGGACAATGATCTGAGCATCCAGCAGCTTCTTTACCTCTTTCTCCATGACAAGTAGAAACATGGGATTTATCTGTCTCAACTTCTTCTTGAATGGCTTAGCCTCTTCCTTCAGTGGGATTTTGTGCTCAATGACAGATGTGTCATACGTCTTGAGGTCTTTGTAGGTCCATGCAAACACATCAGCAAACTCCTTCAGCAACTTAGTAGATGCAGCCCTCTGCTCCTTGGTCAAACTCTTTGATAGCTTGACAAACTTAGGCTCCTCTGGTGTGCCAATGTTGAACTCAGCTATGTCAGCATCATCACCTGAAACTCTGCCCTTTAATGCCACATCGTTCCCATCGAACAATCTTTCTAATGGGACCAGTCCCCTCGGAATGTGATTTCTAGGCAATTGAATAATGTTATGCTATGATATTTTACTTAGCAACTTACCCCCATCCAACCTTTTCTCAGAGATGGAATCTTGATCAATATGTAGCTCTGAAAACTCTTCGATAGTCTCCAAAAATTTCTTGATCTCAAGATCATCCTCAAACACCTTCCAATGCTTGACATTGTCAGGTATGGAGGGCCTGTATTTTACTTCTACATCATACCTCAGCTTGGGCGGCAAGGGTATTTTGAAATTGCTTGCTGATGTAGCCAAGGAATCTGCCGCTGTGTTTTCTTCTCTTAGGATGAAAGAAATGTTAAATGCTGAGAAGAAACTGTCAATTATATCCCATACCTCATTTCTATAATTCCAAAGTCGAGGATGCTTAGCCTGATAAGTGCCTCTGATCTGCTGGACAACCAACTCGGCATCTACGAACACTGCTACCTCTTGGATTTCCATCTCCCTTGCGGCTCTTAATCCTAGGATAAGAACTTCATACTCTGCCACATTGTTGGTGATCTCAAATTCCAGCTTGTATGATAGGGATATGGTCTCCTAAGCAGGTGACACAAAGACCACCCCAGCTCCAGCGCCTTCTCGGGAGCAAGCTCCATCAAAAAACATTTTCCAAATCGGGGTGATGGAGGGAGGAACTTCAGGGGAAACAGTGGGCTTCTTTATGAGTTTCAGAGGAAGCTCGAGGGCGTGGGTGAGATGCAATAAACTGGAGCCTAAGTCGGTCTCCAAGGCAAAGATGGGATGATTAGTAGGGTTGGTTTCATCACTTATTATGTAGGCCAGTTGGGCTTCCCTGTATAGTCTTCTATGCTCCGCTCCAAACACTGGGATAGTGGCATATGTGAGATCCATCTGCAAGGTTCCCCCTAGTCTTTTTATCCAAGATCTTGATAACAACATACCAAACTTAGGGGGGACATCGGCCACTACAATATCCATGACCACACTTTTCATGGGCAGTTGGAACAAGGTCACAACCAGGTCTTTCATGACTCCAAGACACTGGACTCTCCTGGAGTCAAAAGAATAGAGGTCATGATAGGCTCGGGTGACTTCTAGTCCTAACTCTTCCATGACATTTTTGGGCATGAGGTTGTGAGAGGCCCCTGAATCCATAAGGAAATTATGCAGTACTTTATCATGTATGTTCAGGGAAGTATAGAAGGCAGGGGATGAATCATCTCTGTCTTCTACCATGGGACCTAGGAAAACTGCAGGCTTTTCATATTGGAGGTTTATGGAGTCTGTGGGAGGGTATGAGGCTTCAGACTGTAAAATCTCAGAGAAGCGTTTTTTAAATTCCCCATGTTTAATCAGCTCGGTGAGGGGTACAGGGATTCTAATCTTCTGAATTTCATGCTCGAAATTAAAAGCAGATGTGAGCTTTGGGATTTCTCTTATTTCATGATTATGGATGATGGGAGGGAGGGGTTGAGCCTTCTTACCTCTGTGACTATCTGCTACTCCATTAGCGGGTTTCTCTGTTCTAGTGGACTACTCAGGAACATCAGGTCCTGTTGTCTTTTTTTCAAACCTCAGGTTGTACCTGCCTCGGCCGCCACTAACCTTGTCTCCCTTGCTCAATTCCTTTAGCTGACCATCCATGAGAGAATCTTCATAAGATGATTGAGTCAAGTGAGGAAAAGGGGGAGTGACTTCTAAACAGTGGATTTTAGGATCAAGCTCATCTGCTTCCCTTTCTTCCTCATCAGCCACCAAATGGTTCTGAAAAGGGGCCTGGACTCTCTGGTCTTCTCTGTCTCTTCCTCTCTCTTTGTGCATAGTCAGGGGAGAAATATTATTTGGCCTCCTGAAACCTCCTTTGACTTCAGTGTTATGAGGTCCCTTGTATATTTTCTTCCTTTCCACCTTCAATCTCTCCATCTCTTCAGATAGAAACTTCATCATCTTGGTCATTTCATCCATTTGAGGGTGGGGCAATGATGGGCCAGAAGTCGAGGCTTCGGGTCTTCCCTTTCTTCTGTCTGCATCAGATTTGTTCCTCAGTCTGTCAGCTGCTAATATGTTGGATTCCACTTCTACGGAAACATCTTGCATTTGAGCTAAGGAGGCAACTCTTCTTTCTCTCAATAAAAGACAGAAATCAAGGTCAAATGCACCAGCATAGGAAATTTGGGCAGAGGCCTCTGAAGGTTTTATCTCTGCTGGAATCTTATGGTACATATTATTAAATCTTTTGGAGAAGTCGGAGACAGACTCTCCTTCCATTTTCTTTAGAGACCCAAACTCTGTCATGTAATACATGAAGTCCTTCCTATCTCCCCACTACCTTAGGAAAACACTATCCAATGCTTCAATTCCCGCAATAGACCTGGAGGCCAGTCCCCTAAACCATTTCCTCACCTCACCATCTAGGCTCTGGACAAAGACTCTCATCCAGAAATCCTCATTTTCATTGTTCAGGTTGTCTGCATAACTGTAAAAAGAAGCCAGGTGCTCTTCAACAGTTATGTCTCCTTCCCCAGTGAACTTGGGCATGTATTTCAAGTAATCTCCAGTAGGGAGAGGATTCATAGGATGGGGTAGGATTAAAGGATCATATCTAGCAGTGACTATGGTGTCCATTCTATTTTTAGGGGGATTAGCACCAGCCATAGGAAAAACGGGTGTGGGAGGACTGGAGGGTGGTGAGATTTGAAACAGAGAGACATGAGTCGAGATTATAGAGTGGAAGAGGGAATGCGGTGAATTCAGAGAACAGGCTGTTATACTCGGAGGTGCAGAAAGCTCTATTCCTCCAGCAACAGTAACAACAGGAGGAGGTGTGGTGAAACCCTGAGAAGGAGAAAATTTAGAGGTACTAGGTTTGAAACAGGGTACCACCTCTGGTGAGAAAGGAGTGACAAGGACTTCTCCTACTAATCCCAGGCCAGAAGGAGAAAAACTAGCAGGAACACTCCCAAAATTTAGACTACGGGAAACCATGACGGGAGGTAATGTAATAGGACGAAACTAAGGGGGAGGGGTTTCTGCTGAAACATGAAAATCATCAAAAATACCTGTTTTAGCCGTAGAAGCACCATCTCCCGCGGATTTACCCTTTTTTATAACCTTCCCTGGGTCTGCTTCAGACGGTGCTAACGGCAGCTGTGGATTAGACCTCGTGTGTCTGCCTCTCGAAGCCACGGCTGAAAAGAGTAGGTTTCTCCCAGCGGAGTCGTCACAATGGAGTCGCCAGGTGCACAGTAGCAATATTCAGTCCTGATATCTGATGCACCTTTAGAATCAGTTAATATTTGTCGTTCAATCCTGGGGAAAATATTCAACTTCGTCCCCGGCAACGGCGCTAGAAATGTTAGCGTCGGAAGTCACTCCTGGATTGCTTGCAGGAGTAGAGCCCAACACCCATCAGTTTAATGTCACGATTTGTTTATAAAGGGGTGATCAAATGGAGATAAATACTCGAGGAGATCTCACTCTAACTCGGGGACCGGATCTGGTACGTAAAGAACAAAGGAGGTATGGAATCCTAACTTCAGCCAGTGGGTTGATTAAAAGGTGAATAGGTAGAAGACTTGGTAAGAAAGGTGAGAAAACGGCTTTGGGCAATAGGCTTATAGCAGCTTGCAGAAGAAAGATTCTGAATGCAAGATCCTCTTGGTTCAGGGTCTCAAGAAACTGAAAGGGGACTTGACTGGATCCTCCAATTCCAAGTCACTCAGCACTGGGAAAATCACAAGAAATGATCAGAAACGACGTAACTGCTACAATGATCCAACCTACATCATTCTATAACAACTAAAACTCGATTGGATCCTCCAATTTTGAGCTGTTACAACACAGTATAACAAATATGTAAAGGAAACTGGCATTCATAAGGCAAGAAGTCTCAAAAGTTCATACATAACCAGAGTATCAGTGCTTCATTAAAGCTTTACAACCGGGAGCTTTGCTCAACCATCGATAGATACAAAAATGGTGAAAACGCCTTCATATACTCAAAACAACAACAGCGACAGAATCGAGACGATGCATTAAAAGCTTTGCATCTACATGGCTTCTGACAGTCAACATCTGCAGTCTCTGAATGATCATGCAGTTTATGGAAGAAGCAATCAAACTCCTGACAGTTCCATAGGCGAATCGACGTGCCTTTAATTTGTTGTCGGGATTTCCCATTATGGCGGAGGCAATGTCTAACCACCACCAACTTCTTTAATAACTGCTTCATTGGGATTGAGGAAGGCCTGGCCAACTTGGCACTTCTGCGACGTGGAAGACCCTTCGCACTGACACCTGGATCAGTTGAACGACCTGAGGAATAGGCAGGGGGGGGGGGAGCCAGCGCGAGGGGTGAGGCACATAACAGGAGTGGTGGCACCAAGACCATGAGGGTGTGATAAGAGGTGACAGGGCGTAAGAGGGATGACAGAGGAAGTGACATGGTGGAAGATAATAGGCGGAGGGGGGCAGGAGATGAGAGATAATGGGCTTGCTTTTAGCAGGAGGCTGACGTGGAAATGAGAGGGAAATGTGGTAGACGATGAGTGGATGGTGAGATGGGGGAAGATATCACACGGATGGAAAGGGACCCACGTTGGCTAAAAGTGAAGCAGCTGAGAAGGATGAGACCGTCCGAGCGTCGTTGATTCGGGCGAGTCGATCTTGGCCGTCAGAAAGATGTACGCCTGATTCCGGACCCCCCCCCCCCCCCCCNCCGGAATCGCCTCACGTGCCATTGATCCAGGCATCATGATCTCGACCATTGAAGAGGTGCACAACTGATTCTGGACCCCCCCACCTCTGCTTAAAGGTAAAAAGGTGGGGGGGCTCCAGAATCCGATGCACGCCGTTGATCTGGGCGCACGAAATCCTGTCATCCAGAGTTGATTTCCAATTAAAAACGGATGCATTCGCATCCCAAACTTAGGACAAGTGGGTTTTTAGCCCATTCTTTGCATTCTAACCCCCTTACAAGAAATATCGCTAACACATACTCAATAAGAACCTATGTATGTGATCAAGGAATCATACAATAAAAAAAAACAAGTTTTATGGGAAAGAAACATAACACTATATTTATTAAAATGAAAGTGGATATTACAACCAAAAGCCTTGATGTCATAATGTACCCTCTCGATGACCCTTTTCTCTAACACACACACTTGCTCCAATCTTGAATGAAGAATATCCATAATGACTTGATGAACTGAAATGAAGCCCTCAAGAATGATCCAATGCATAATTCTCCATACAATATTAGCCTATTCAACCCTCATTAACCTTATCCTTTTCCATGAGAGATCCCTCCTTATATAGGGGAAAGAGATATGGTTGAAGAGATTAGGATGATCCCACCAAATCAGAGAAGCGAGTAAGATCCAAACCATTCGGACACCACCTCATCTTCTAGAAGATATCCTTCTAGAAATTTTGTGAAACTTAACCTTTTCTTAGTCTTTTGACATCGTCACACCCTGGCTATAGAGAATCCTATGGAGACGTCACATTATATATTTAGAGAAAAGGGTGATGATCAAGCATCATCGCACTCTGTGTATAGTGAAGCCTGCAACGACCTCTCTTAATAGGGTTGTTGGTTAGATAAAGTTAGTTAATTTTGTCATGGAGAAAGGATCTTTTTGGGAACATGAACACAAGTTGTCAATGGATCACTGGGGTGACCAAAATAATTTGTAAAATTACTCCTCTTAGTCACCCAATTGGGACTATCTTATGGTGATTCACGAGTCTTAACTGAACAGGGGACTAGACTAGCTCAGGTTCTCACATCATCTCGCATGTCTTCTTAGGTAACACATTCACATCATATTCTAAGTCCAAAATAACATTATCCACATCGTATTCTTTGTTATCACATGAAGTTTTTAGGGGTCACATGTTTTGTTTTGGGTCAAATTCATCCTTAGGTTTTTAATTTTTATTCTTAGTCTTGTTTAAGATTTTATTTTGATTTTTTCCTTATGGTTTTTCTTAGGTCTTAGCACAAAAAAATGTTGGCCTATACCTTTGGCCCATACCTTTGGTTTATATCCTCATCTCATCACATGATTTGAAAATCACCATCACCCTTATGCCACCACTAGCATGACATGTCACTACATCCACTATGTGCTTAAACCCCTCCACTTTGTCCCTATACTCATTAGAAGGTCAAATCAAGTCGTTTTGGTACACTTCCATCTCATCAAAAATTTTCATAGCGCATCTTGAGTACATCTTCCCTCTTTATCATTGTTTCACTTATGAGGCTTGTGTTATCCAATCTCATTGATTTCAGCATTCATGTTTTAAAGGAAATAATTTTATATTTGGTCATTAAGGCTATCTAACTGTTTTATCAAATATTTGAAATTTGCTCCTAGTTCGGTGCTGCAGAAACTCCTAAGTTCAGACAAGCACTACGAAATCAGCTACAGACTGGCTTACAAAGGGGAATTGGAGGTTAGAGCTATTGCAAGAGGTTTCATTCTATCTTAATCACATCTACATTCAATACATGGTGTCCATGTATTCCTTGATTTGTTTGATCTCTGTTGAATATCATATTAAATTTGTGCTCAATTTTCATAGCACCTGGTGTTGCGAATTGTGGATCCCTTTACCAACCGACCCCTTTAATTTTGATATCACCAAATTCTCATCGTATATTGATTATTTTCAACCTATTCCACTGCAATTGAACTTATCCTGCTATCAGAGCCATTGTTCCCATCTCTTTCTTAGCCCTTGTTGTTTATGCTACAGAATTTGCTACGAATTGTGCTACAGATCCCATGTTCTAGTGCTACGAGCATGTGTATTAAACTCAGATCATTATCCTCTGATCACATAATATACATCAGCTCTTTTCCTTTATAGGTTCAATTGATATTTCAAATTTAAATTCTGACTACATTGAAAATTTTAAGATCCTTGCTGATTAAAATGATGATGACCTTTCAAATGGTGGTGAAATGTTAGCTTAAAACCTTGACAATTGCTTCTTCCGTGCATATACTTTTTTCTGAAAGTTTTTATTCCTTCTTAGCCATTAGATTGAACTTCCATAAGTTCAATAGTCAAACAGACAGGAAAACATTGAATCTTTACATTGAAGCCAACTTTGAAAAAGACCATCGTTCAAACCCTAAGACCTCTGTCTTTGTTTGGCCTCTCTTATCTCTCAGATTATTGCAGTGTTTTTCCTCCTATTTTTAACAAATTGATACACCTTGGAAAAATAAGTCTCATAAGGATAGGAGTGTATTTAGGAAATAGCCTTGTGATATGCAGTTGTTTGATGTTGAATCTCTAATCAGAGAGGTCTTCCAAAGGGTTGGATGTTTAAATTTTTGTCAGAATATGTAGAGGGGACACCCTGAGGTAGCCAGAGAGTTTTCCTTAAATTTTTATGGAACTAAAACAAAGGTGGGAACCCTTGAAATGGAGGTATTTGTTGTCCCTTGGGTATGAAAGAAGGTGAAGAATCAAGGAAGAAAAGGGAGAATGTGAACTTCGCGGAAGACACAATGACTGTTACCGGGTTGAAGTGAGCGAAAGAGAAGAAAAGATGGAGCGAAGTCTGAGAAAGCAAGTCATTGGACAAGGAGACCGAGAATGACAGATAAGAAACAAAGAGGGATCGTGGATGAATCCACAAGCAGATAAAGACATCGATTAGATGCTTTGGAGAACCGCATGAGAAGGAAGGAAAGACAGGCTGGTGAAGCCTTGAAAATATGGGTCAAGTTTACCTAGGGTTTTAGACACCTAGGGTTTTGGTATCTAGGGTTTTGGACACCTAGGCTTAGACCTAAGGATGTTGGTGAGTGATTGTAATGTATAAATAAAGGTCAAGAGGACCTGGGTTGGGTTGTTGGTTGGTATCAATATAGGTTGTCATTGTTGCTATTAATCGATCTAATTTTTGTTGTGAGAGACTATAGTGTGAGAGAGAGAGAAGTGTTGATTGTGAGAGCCTTTTGGTATTGTAAGATCTTCAGTTGGGTGCGAAGATCAACCCTGCAGCTGGGTGCGTAGGGAGGGGGGAGAAAGAGAGGATAAGAAAATGTATCTTCTATCTAAGAGCACAGACAATATTTGTATGTTTTACCTCAATATATTATAGCACAATTATGTGGACGTATCCCTAGAGAGAGGGTGAACCACGTATATGTTAGGACCACACAATGCACCTTTTTGCCTATACTTTTTGCCACTATTATACTCTTGATCACCCATATTTAAACTCATACTATCACTTTATCCGATCATTCCAAAGGTATACAACGTCCCTTCTCATTACTATACGTTTAATCTATTTTGCATAATATTTTACATCACTCTCGTACTTAACCAATTGATTAGAAATGTATAAGTGTCCAAATTGCAGATTAGCATTTAAACCTGTTGCTGAAACACAGAGTCGTTACACGGCCCAAGGTCGCAGATGCTGAAACACAAAGTTGTTACACAGTCCAGAGTCGCAGATGTTGAAGCACAGAGTTGTTACACAGTCCAGAGCTCCAGATGCTGAAACACAGAACTGTTACACAGTCCAGAGCTGCAGATGTTGAAACACAGAGGAAACCGCCAGGATCGACGATGCTGAAACACAGAGGAAACCGCCAGGACCGACGATGATGAAACACAAGGAAGCCGTTACAGTCAGCGGTCAACAAGCACAAACCATCGCTCCTACATAATAATGTCGACACAGTCAAGAGCGCAATTCACGTGGCTAAAATAGCCCGCGAATTGTGATGCTGAAACAAAAATCAGCAGCAACGAGAAGAAGTTGTTACTCCAGCTGTAACAACAATACCTCCTTCAGCACCTATAATAGTATTCTGTTGCGCGGGACTAGGACATCCTACTCTGGTTTAGAAAGCAGATTCGACCAAAGATAGGACTGAGATATACACTGTAATTTTTGATCAATTGTAGCGAAAGGGTTCCCTCTTTAAATAAGAGGAAATCATCATTCGAGGGATCCAAGTTTTTATGTATTGAAAAGCTTCAGAGAAAGGGACGTACTTCATTTCCAGATTGTAACATGATATTTTGATAGATAAATAAAAGATTGCTTTGAGTATCTTTCTCTAGGTTTCTCGTTTCAGGGGAATCTTGTGAGAAGGGAGGGCCCACCTTCTTCACAAGATTCACCCATTAGTTTTAGAAGTGTGTTAGTACAATCTCTGTTTATGATTTGATTAACTTATGTTTGTTGAAACAGTACTTTTAGTGAATCCCGCTTTGTTGAAACACTACTGAACTCTGTCTTAGTTTATTGAATGAAATTCGTAATTCTGTTTATCAACAATCTTGTGTGATGATTTTATGAGGTTAGCCAGAAACTGGGTTAAGGGTTCCTGCTCAGAAAGGAAGGGATCAAAACATCCTGTTCTCTGTAGATTTTACTTCTACAAGTGTGCTAGCTAGAGATTGGGTTAAGAGTTCCTGCTCAGAAAGGAAGGGATCAGAATATCCTGTTCTCTGTAGATTTCAATTACTTCTTCAAGTGTTCTAGCCAGAGATTGGGTTAAGGGTTCCTACTCAGAAAGGAAGGGATCAGAATATCCTGTTCTCTGTAGATTTCAATTACCTCTGCAAGTGTGGTAGCCAGAGATTGGGTTAAGGGTTCCTGCTCAGAAAGGAAGGAACCAGGATGTCCAGTTCTCTGTAGATTTCAATTACTTTTGCAAGTGTGCTAGCCAGAGATTGGGTTAAGGGTTCCTGCTCAGAAAGGAAGGGATCAGAATATCATGTTCTCTGTATATTTTACTTCTGCAAGTGTGCTAGCCAGATATTGGGTTAAGGGTTCCTGCTCAGAAAGGAAGGGATCAAAATATCCTCTTCTCTGTAGATCTTAGTCATCTTTCACAAGTGTGCTAATCAGGGATAGGGATTAAGGTTCCTTCTTAGAAAGGAAGGAATTAGATGGCCTTGTTCTCTTCCAGATAGAGTTAACTTTCTCTGCATCATTGTTTTCATGAAAGAGCGTTAATCAGAAACAAAGTACTGAAGTCTCTGTTTGAGAATAAGGGTCCTGTTCTCTGATTACAGAATAGTTGTTCTTTCTTATTACAAGTGTTATTTTAATGTAATCCAGGATTCTTTAGATTAATCTTTAAGATCTGTAATAGGTAGGTTGCTTCCTGTGATTTAATCAGAGCTTCAGTTCATTCAAGGCAAGTGTGATTAGTATAGTTTCTTTTACTACAACTCTAAGTTGCTTTTGGAATTGAGCATATATAGTTAGTGGTTATCTTTGAAATAACAGACTTCCCTGGTTTGATAATTTATGTATCACTTGGTTTTTTGAATCAATTAAGCAATTATAGTGACCAACATTTTGGCGTCGTTGCCAGGGAAGATAGCTATAGATTTCAAAAGCACTTATGATTTATTTTCTTTAGATAAAAAGATTGCATGAAAAACCCCAAAGACACTAACCCTACAGGTGGCAAGGGAAAAGGAAAAGGAGGAAGAAAGACTTACATTGACGAGATTTTATCAAAGTCTGAATCTGCTGCTCAATGACCAAACCTTCGAAAACAAAACTCCCAGCCTTTATTTCAAGCAATTTTTGGAACAGGGAAAGAAGTTTGGAGTCTTGAGATAGTCCAGAAGCCAGTAGGAGACATTGAGGACAAAGCAAGTGCAGCAGAGGAGCAGACAGAGGAAAACATGGATGAGTACAATGAAGAGTTACATCACGAAGAACATGCAGAAGGAGAGGTAAAAGATGAAAATTCTTTCTCTACATTAGGATTTCCTATTGGCGATCTCCCTAGAGGAGCAGCCCCCATGAAAAACATTTCACTCTCAGAATTGCCTAATTTTCATGGTTTATCTTCGGAGGATCTTGATGAATTTCTGTTTGAGTTTGATATATTATGCAGAAGTTATGATTACATTTCTAATGCTCAAAAACTAAAGTTATTTCTAGCAACATTAAAAGGGAATGCACTAAGATGGTTTATGAGCCTTGGAGGCCATGTAATCACAACATGGGACCAAATGAAACAGAAATTCCTGAACAAATACCAGGACTACTACCGAACGAGAGAAAAGAGGGAGGATCTATTCAAGATGATGCAGAAAGAAGATGAGAATCTGGAAGACTTTGTAGAAAGGCTACAATACAATCTACAAAGATCCAGTCATCCCAATGTAAGTAAGGATATTCTCAAAACTATTTTATTAAAAGGAGTAAGGGATGACTCTCTGGATATGCTAAATATGCTTGGGAAAGGGGACATATCTAAGGAATCATATGATGAAATTGTCAATTTATGAAAAAGATGTTCAAGGGGAGCTTCAAGAAACAAATTAAACAGTAGGGACACCACATTTTCTAGAGTCCAAAAATCAGCCAGCGGGGGAGCAACAAGAGCCGAGATAGGTAATTTACTTGAAGATTTTAAAACTGAAATGTTAAGCTCTTTTGCCTCACAAATGGATACCCTGCAGATTAAGAAAAAGAAAGCAGAAGCAGAAGCAGCCTTGTCCATATTTTGTTCTCAATGTAGAGATAAGCACCCATGAAGAGAATGTCCACTGGACAAAAAGCCAATCTGCACTATCTGTGACAAAGATCATGATACTCAAAATTGTCCATCTTTACCAGGGATCAAGGCAGCATTATAGCCAACGGATGAAGAAGCTGAAGCTGACTATCTGATGACACAAAGGAGACAATGGAAACCGCGGGGACAAGGTATGAACTCTAACATGCCATTTGCATCTCCTAATCATTGGAATAATTATTCTTCTTTCAATCAAATGAGTTACCCCTACAATCAAATGCAATATACTAATCAAATGAATTACCCATCCATGCAACAAACTTAACCACCCATGCAACAAACTTACCCACCCATGCAGCAAAATAACCCACCCTTTGTTGATCCCTCAACGTGGACCCCTTGGCCTCCACAACAACAACAACCATATCAGAATCAATGGAATCAAAATTGGAGAGGACAACAACCCCCCTTTCAAAATCAATTACCTCAATTCTCACCACCACTCTCCTTACCAGCAGGTACTCCTCCAAATAATCAAACGATGAGACCCCAACTACCTGTACAACCTAACCCCAACCTGAATAATAAAGTTTTGCAGTGCATTGATATTTATAACCAGCCTACACTTTCTCTTCTCCCTGCGCAATGCAACGATATTCATCTTAGATCTGGGAGAATAGTGGAACCTACCATAATTGATGTTACCTCTTCTAACAAAGAGGAAACAAAAGAGCATGATGTACCTGAAAAGGTACAATCATCCTCTAACAATGCTGCTGAAACAACAACACCACCATTTCCTAAGCGTTTAGCCTTAACTAAAATGCCTGAACCACCAGACTTTAATCTTCTAGGGGAATTACAAAATTTATATGTCAAAATTCCTCTACTACAAGCACTCAGAGACGTACCAATCTATGCTAGGACAATGCGAGATATTTGTGTCAAAAAGCCTGGTAGGAAAACTAAGGATCCCCTTACAGTCCATGTTATGGGAGACCTGTCTACACTAATGTCAGGAAAAACTCCCCCATTCAAATATGGTGATCCTGGCCACCCTACTGTTACAGTACAAGTTGGAAAAATGATCATCCCTCAAGTCTTGGTAGATCTAGGTGCAGCCATCAATATCATGACTTTGGAAACCTTACAACTGTTACAATTACAAAATGAAGTCAGAGAAACCCCAACTATCCTAGAGTTGGCTGACCGATCCACAATTAAACCAGAAGGAGTCATTGAAGACCTCAGCATCTCTGTGGAATCCTAGAATTATCCATTTGACTTTACAGTGCTGCACCCCAAAACAAAGTTGGGAGGCCACCCTCTAATTTTGGGTAAACCTTGGCTGGCCATAGCAGATGCTTTTATCAGCTATAGATCAGGTTCAATGACAATTTCAAACGGTTATGAAACTAAGCAGCTTAACCTCTATCCTCATGCTACACCCATGGTTAATAATGATAATTCTGTGTGGGTAGATTTTGGGGATCAACCTACTCAACCGCTTTTGACTATCGGACAAGCTTTAAGCCTGAAAGACTCCACTGAGGATGACATAATCAATAATTTCATTTGTGAACCCTCCTCTGTAACTCCAGAAACACATAATCAATTAACTGCACTATTGGAGTCTGATAATCAAGAAAACCTCAATTCAGAAATCCCACCTCAAACACCTAAAACCATCTCCTCCAAAAGCATACCGGTCGAAATTGAACCTGGCAAAACATTGAATATAAACCCTCATTTGACAGATGCTGAAACACAACAGCTAATGAAGTTAATTTGGGAAAATAAAGAAGCATTCGCATGGGATTACACAGATATGAAAGGAATCTCTCCTGAGTTATGTTGTCATAGAATATATATTAAGGAAGATTGTCGGCCAATCTGTCAACCTCAGCGACGAATGAACCCCAATTTAAGAGAAATCCTCAAAGAAGAACTTCCAAAATTGCTCAATGCAGGGTTTATCTATCCTATATCGGACAGTGAATGGGTATCCCCATTGGTAATAGTTCCTAAGAAGAATGGGAAATGGAGAGTATGTGTGGATTATAGAGCTTTAAATAAAGCCACTCAGAAAGATCACTTTCCATTACCATTCATTGATCAAGTGTTAGATAATTTGTCAGGGAAGAAATTTTTCTCATTTTTAGATGGTTTCAGTGGGTATAACCAGATCAAAATTGCACCTCAAGATCAAGATAAAACCACCTTTACCAATCCTTGGGGAACCTTTGCTTATAGATTCCTCCCATTTGGACTATGTAATGCACCAACAACCTTTCAAAGGGCATTTTTAGGAATTTTTTCTGATATGCTTAATGACTCTATGGAAATCTTTATGGATGACTTTACTCCTTATGGTGTTTCTTTTCAGGAAGCACTGGAAAACCTTGAGAAAGTACTTAAACGATGCATACAAGCCCAACTCTCCTTAAGTACAGAAAAATTCCATATGATGATGAGTGAAGGAATAGTGCTTGGACATTTTATCTCATCTCAAGGAATTCAGGTAGACCCATCCAAAATACAAGTCATTAAGGACCTTCCTACTCCCAAAACTCAAACAGAGGTAAGAATATTTCTAGGGCATGCTAGATACTACGGAAAATTTATTAAGAACTTCTCCAAAATAGCTTCTCCCCTGTTTGTTTTACTGATGAAAAATGTCGAATTCAAATGGACTATTTTTTGTCAAGAAGCATTTAATACACTTAAACATCAGTTATCTACAGCTCCTATCCTTAGAGGACCTGATTGGACACTTCCCTTTCACATATCCTCTGATGCTTCAGATACTGCTATAGGAGCTATCTTGGGACATGAAGAAGATCATCTCCCTTATGCTATATATTTCATCAGCAAGAATATGACCCTTGCTGAACTCAATTATACAGTCACCGAGAAGGAATTCTTAGTAGTTATCTATGCAATTAATAAATTTAGACATTACATTACTGGATATTCTACTTTTGTCCATACTGATCACTCAGCTATCAAATACTTAATGAATAAACCTATCACAAATGCTAGAGTCACCAAATGGCTACTGTTATTGCAAGAATTTGATATTACAATTGTAGATAGACCAGAGAAAGAGAATGTAGTTGTTGATTTCCTTTCTCGATTGACACCTGATGATGATACCCCAGTAGATGATTCTTTTCCTGATGAATATCTATTTGCAGTTTCTGCTCACTCACCTTAGTATGCAGATATTGTTAATTACTTGGTTGCAGGAAAGTTACCATCCCACCTATCCTACCGAGAGAAAAAAAGCATTATTCATCAAAGTGCTCGGTATAGTTGGATAAGGGGGTACCTTTTCCATATAGGAGTGGATCAAGAAATTTGAAGGTGTATTAGAGAAGATGAGGTGTATGATCTATTGAAATCTTGTCATGATGGCCCTTATGGAGGGCATTTTGCTGATAAGAGAACATCATATAAAATTCTCAGGATGGGGTACTATTGGCCCTCACTCTTCAAAGATGCAAATAAATATGTCAAGGCCTGTGATAGCTGCCAAAGAGTAGGCCAACCTAATCATAGAGATGAAATGCCATTAAACCCCCAGGTAGTACTTGAACCTTTTGAAAGATGGGCATTAGACTTCATAGGACCCATCAACCCTCCATCCAATCAAAAAGTTTATATACTGGTCTGCACAGATTACATGACTAAATGGGTGGAAGCCAAGGCACTCCACAGAGCGAATGAAGAAGTAGTTATAGATTTCTTATTTAAAGACATCTTCACCAGATTTGGAATACCAAGAGAATTAGTTACAGATGGAGGACCTCCTTTCACTTCTCATGGATTCAAAGCCACCCTTCAGAAATATCATATTCAGCAGAGAATGACTATAGCATACCACCCCCAAGCCAATGGACAGGTGGAAAGCACAAACAAAGTAATAGAATCCATTCTCACAAAAACAGTGAAGGAAAGTAGAAAGGATTGGTCCTACAGAATCCTTGAAGCACTATGGGCCTACAAAACTACCTGGAGAAATACTACAGGATTCTCTCCCTATGAATTAGTTTATGGAAAGAGTGTTATTTTTCCTGTGGAATTTGAGATAAAAACCTTAAGGACTGCTTTAGATGTCAACCTTGATCTAACGGATACACAGACAGCCAGGTTGCAGCAGATTAATGAACTTGAGGAGAAAAGACTAGATGCCATTCAACAAACAACCATAATTCAACAACAAAGATCAAAATGGCATGACAAAAATATCAAGAACAAGCAATTCCAAAAAGGTAATTGGGCTCTACTGTATAAATTCCCAATTCAAAGAATTTCAAGGGAAACTGCGTACAAGATGGCTTGGACCTTACGAAGTAGACACAGTTTTCCCCAATGGAACAGTAAGGCTCCTCACAATCGATGACTCCAGAACTCCGTTACTTGTAAATGGTCATCGGCTCCGTCTATACCAACGACCTATTTCTAAAGAAGATTTTAAGGCCACATGCATGGCAGACGCTCATTTTCTCTTTGTTGAGGGGGTTTCTACCCCTAATAGAAATTAATTATTTTAAATTAATTTTTCTTTAGTATTAGATTAGATTAGATTTTATTTACTAATAATCCCTGTCAAGAAATACCATGATACAGTCGATTTTTGCAGCACAGCCACTAGGAGAGGATGATCCTACTTCAAAGAGACAAGCTTTCACGATGATGAAACACCATTGTTCAACACTGTTGACTTTCACGATGCTGAACACCATTTTTCAGCACTTTTGACTTTCCTTCATTACCAAAACACCACTGTTCCGCACTTTTCATTCTTCCCACTCCCAAAACATTACAGTCTGCCATCTCCTCACCATCCTTCATTGACAAAACAACACCGTCCAGTAATTGTTTCACCTTTTCTTTTCCGTTGCTGAAACACCATTGTCAGCAACCCTTCATCATTTTCCCCGATGCCGAAACACCACTGTTTCACACTTTTCATTCTTCCCACTCCTAAAACACTACAGTCTGCCATCTCCTCACCATCCTTCATCGACGAAACAACATCATCCAGCAATTGTTTCACCTTTTCTTTTCCATTGCTGAAACAACGTTGTTAGCAACCCTTCATCATTTTTTCCGATGCTGAAACACCACTGTTCAACACTTTTGACTTTCTTCCGATGTTGAAACACCACCGTTCAACACTCTTGACTTTCTTCTGATGCTGAAACACCATTGCTCAGCAGTTCTTCATCTAGCAATTGTTTCGTTGCTAAAACACCAGTTTTTCAAACATCATCTGTCAAACAAGCTTTTACGCCCTCATATTATAATTTGTCCTTCTAGTCAGCAAACCCTCGACACAATTCATCTATTAGATCAAAAGTCCCACGACAGGACTACCACTGACAGGCATGATATTTTGTTTACAGAACGAATCAAAAGGTAAGGCGAGGTATGTAAATTTTATGAAATTCAGTTAGACTATAGTTAATGAGAAGAATCTATATCATTATGACCACTCAAGTGCAATTATTACTAACCGCACTTGACGGGAGGGGAGTACACGTCAAATCTTTGATGCCATCATTTCACACAAATTCACCGCCGTCACCCCTATTTCACCACCCTTTCGCACATTTGACCGCCATTTTGCATAACGTCGCTCGGAAAACTCACTCTGCGCAGAAGTCGATACTCAAACTCTTGATGCTATATCTTACCGAGCTAGTAGCCATGGGAGGATCTATCATACGAAACGAACCTACCACCACAACGTTGTTAGAACATTATCTAGCAGCTTATCAAATCTTTCAACAGGCAGGATGGCTCAGTTACTTCCAGAGACTCCAGTGGTACAATGAACAACAGGTCCTGCAATTTTCCCTAAACCTTCAGGAGGACCATTCCGTCATCGAAGGAGTTCGAATTTCAGTGAAAGAGGACGATATAGCAGAGGTCTCAAGCCTCCCTATCAATGACACTCGCATATTCAGTAGAAAACATATTATCCAGAATGTGCAGCAGAACTTCTTCTTGCCAGAAGAACGAATTGTACTTAAAGGCCGAGGCATTCAACTCAGCTCATTGCCACCTCCATGGTCGGGAGTTGCAAGATTCATCAAGCATTACCTAACCTATGAGGGCTGATACCAGGTAGTTTATCAGCACGATTTCCTTCTGTTATCCCATTTAAGGCACAATTGTCGGGTCAATATTCCTTATTATTTGCTGGGTTGTTTGAAAAATATGGTGCATTACTGCAGAAAGGCTAAAGATCCCACCCTGTCACTCACCCACCACCGTCTTGTCCAATTGCTCATCCAAAGGGGATTTTCTCAACAAAACCCTCCGCTAAATAACCCGCCCATAAACCCACAAGTAGCTGCTGAAATCCCTGAAAACCCCCAGGAGCAGCAACACCAAAATCCCCCTGACTCCCCAGAAGTACCCAACATCCCACCTACAGAACCAACCGGACCAACCAATCCCTCTGCCATACCAATACCACCTCATACCTTACCCAAATCATCCACTCCCGCCCTTCATATTCTTAGTGATGATTCTGAGCCGGACATTTCCCCCTGCCCCATCATTGAGGAAAGACCCTCACGAAAACGAAAACAAATTCCCCTCTTTCCACCATTCTTACGAAAAAAGTGAACAAGGGCCTCAACAAGGCCACCCATTATTGCCACTACCCTAGATTCCCAACCCATTTGATTGATACCCCGTACATCGCCAACTTCCCAAATCCCGGGATCTTTGCCTGTCCCACCCACGGGCACTGAAACACAAGAACCAGATGTCCAGGGTGGTGCGCCATCTTTTCTTTCAAACCCTGTAGCTGAAACACAAGAACCAGCTACCCATTCAGTGGTTGAAACACAAGAACCAACCATAGCTGTCACACAAGAACCAACTACGGCTGAAACACAAGAACCAGTCGCTGACATTGAAATTGAGATACAGGAATTAGAGACCCCAGGTGTTGCAACACAATTCTCCTCAAATAAAGTAGCTGAAACACAAGAACCAGCTACCCATTCAGTGGTTGAAACACAAGAACCAGCCATAGCTACCACACAAGAACCAACTACGGCTGAAACATAAGAACCAGTCGTTGACATTGACATTGAAATTCAGGAATCAGAGTTCGAAGGTGTTGAAACACTACTCTCCTTACACCAAGAGGCTGAAACACAAGCATCAGCTGCCATTCCTGTAGCTGCTCCACAAGAACTAGCTAATGAGGCTATGACTGTCACACAAGAACCAATCACCTATCAATCTCAACCAACAATGGTTGATGTCTTGGAAGAAAACGAGTTTTTAAAGTCTCAATTGGAAGCATATCAGCAAGAACTAGCCAGGGCAAAGGAAGCATATGAAAAAGAGCTAAATTCATACACCTTAGCTCAAACAACAACCTTGTCAAAGGAGGCTACAGAGAGTGTGTGTAAATAATATATGTGTTGCCAATGTGGCGATGTTTACTATCAGGAAGACTATAAGGTAATCCAAGTACCAGTACCAGGAGCAGCCCCTACTCCTTCACCTTTTGTAGCCAAGGAAGAACCTGCTGCAACACAAGAACCAGCAGGCCCTCCCAAGCTTAAGACTGAGCCCTCCATTGAAATAAAAGAAGCCCATACCCTTGTCAATAAGGCTGTACAGAGAGTGCCTATGGAGGAATTTACACCTCCCAACCAAATCAATTTCTCTACTTCCAGGGAACAATCTACTCAAACCTTACCTCATCCCACTACTTCCAACACTGAAACATAGACTCAGCTATGGGATGAGAAAGCAGAAATACAAAGATGGAAGAAAGAGTATGTTGAAACACAAGCCAAAAACCTGCAAGTGCACAAACAAATCTGGATAAATCACACTTTCTCAAATTGGGAAGCTCTAGAGCAGACACGTGAGGAAGCTCGTGCCCTCAAGAAACAGAACAAGGAGTTAAAAGGTAGAATGGCCCGAGTATTTGATTTGGTACAGAAACTACTGGCCACAAGAAATCCATCTTGCAACTACTCCTTATTCCTTATGGAGCGACTCACATGGTTTCATATCAAATCCATTTTAGAAGGTAAACCCCATGGAGTAATACACCCAGCAGATTTTGTCAAAACTTTTGTAGCAGCCTCTACTAGGGATCAACACCTCCTCTGTGAGGCATATTTCCACAACGAATCCATCCCTGAGAACAGGCAGTTGAACCTCAATCCCCTTTTTGGGGACATTCAGATTCGAGAATTCACCTCCTTTCTCCTTAATCAAATCATTTGGCAAGATAACTTTTTGGCTGCCAAGCACAATGAGGATAATCGCCTCCTCTGGATAACACCAGAACCTCAGAAGGAAGCCACCTTTGTCAGAGAATACTATGAGTTCTTAAAACAACCAGGGGTGACTGAACATGTTCATCAGCTACAATTAGAAGTGCTCCAGGATTGTCAGCACATCATCATATCCATAGAGATTCCTGCCCTCCAGGCCAATAACCTGTTTTGGCAGCAATCCGCGGAGAAGAGACAACAGCACAATCCTTTTGGTCCTGCCAATTTGAAAGTAGCAATTTCCAGGATACCCAACTACATCCAGTGTGTTAGGCATTGTGCTGAAAACTGGATAGGGTATAGGTTTTATTTTCCCATTCTCTGGTTGCTAATAGAAAGGTATCAAGTCAGTTATAAGCTACCCAATAAGGCAGAAACAACAACATGGCAATGATTACAGTAGGTCCAAGGGTTCAAAACGCCAATGGACAGTACCTCCCACAGTTACAGCTTGAGTAACTTACATGCTCAGAGTCGGTATCGAGACTCTGATTGAGAGTGAGTTGCCTGAGGACACGCAACACCTTGAGTTGGGGGGGATGTTAGGACCACACAATGCACCTTTTTGCCTATACTTTTTTCCACTATTATACTCTTGATCACCCATATTTAAACTCATACTATCACTTTATCCGATCATTCCAAAGGTATACAACGTCCCTTCTCATTACTATACGTTTAATCTGTTTTGCATAATATTTTACATCACTCTCGTACTTAACCAATTGATTAGAAATGTATAAGTGTCCAAATTGTAGATTAGCATTTAAGCCTGTTGATGAAACACAGAGTCGTTACACAGCGCAAGGTCGCAGATGCTGAAACACAAAGCTGTTACACAGTCCAGAGTCCCAGATGCTGAAGCACGGAGCTGTTACATAGTCCAGAGCTCCAGATGCTGAAACACAGAACTGTTACACAGTCCAGAGCTACAGATGTTGAAACACAGAGGAAACCGCCAGGACCAACGATTCTGAAACACAGAGGAAACTGCCAGGACCGACGATGCTGAAACACAAGGAAGACGTTACAGTCAGCGGTCAACAAGCACCAACCGTCGCTCCTACATAAGAATGCTGACACAGTCAAGAGCGCAATTCACGTGGCTAAAATAGCCCACGAATTGCGATGCTGAAACAATAATCAGCAGCAACGAGAAGAAGCTGTTACTCCAGCTGTAACAACAATACCTCCTTCAGCACCTGTAATAGTATTCTATGGCGCGGGACTAGGACATCCTACTCGGGTTTACAAAGTAGATCCGACCAAAGATAGGACTGAGATATACACTGTAATTTTTTATCAATTGTAGCGAAGGGGTTCCCTCTTTAAATACGAGGAAATCATCATTCGAGGGATCCAAGTTTTTATGTATTGAAAAGCTTCAGATAAAGGGACGTACTTCATTTCCATATTGTAACATGATATTTTGATAGATGAATAAAAGACTGCTTTGAGTATCTTTCTCTAGCTTTCTTGTTTCAGGGGAATCTTGTGAGAAGGGAGGGCCCACCTTCTTCACAAGATTCACCCGTTAGTTTTAGAAGTGTGTTAGTACAATCTCTGTTTATGCTTTGATTAACTTATGTTTGTTGAAACAATACTTTTAGTGAATCCCGCTTTGCTGAAACACTACTGAACTCTGTCTTAGTTTATCGAATGAAATTCATAATTTTGTTTATCAGCAATCTTGTGTGATGATTTTATGAGGTTAGCCAAAAACTGGGTTAAGGGTTCCTTCTCAGAAAGGAAGGGATCAGAACATCCTGTTCTCTGTAGATTTTACTTCTGCAAGTGCGCTAGCCAGAGATTGGGTTAAGGGTTCCTGCTCAGAAAGGAAGGGATCAGAATATTCTGTTCTCTGTAGATTTCAATTACCTCTGCAAGTGTGCTAGCCAGAGATTGGGTTAAGGGTTCCTGCTCGGAAAGGAAGGGATCAAAATATCATGTTCTCTGTAGATTTCAATTACCTCTGCAAGTGTCCTAGCCAGAGATTGGGTTAAGGGTTCCTGCTCAGAAAGGAAGGAACCAGGATGTCCAGTTCTCTGTAGATTTCAATTACTTCTACAAGTGTGCTAGCCAGAGATTGGGTTAAGGGTTCCTGCTCAGAAAGGAAGGGATCAGAATATCCTATTCTCTGTAGATTTTACTTCTGCAAGTGTGCTAGCCAGAGATTGGGTTAAGGGTTCCTGCTCAGAAAGGAAGGGATCAGAATATCTTGTTCTCTGTAGATCTTAGTCATCTTTCACAAGTGTGCTAATCAGGGATAGGGCTTAAGGTTCCTGCTTAGAAAGGAAGGAATTAGATGGCCTTGTTCTCTTCCAGATAGAGTTAACTTTCTCTGCATCACTGTTTTCATGAAAGAGTGTTAATCAGAAACAAAGTACTGAAGTCTTTGTTTGAGAATAAGGGTCATGTTCCCTGATTGTAGAATAGTTGTTCTTTCTTATTGCAAGTGTTATTTTAATGTAATCCAGGATTCTTTAGATTAATCTTTAAGATCTGTAATAGGTAGGTTGCTTCCTGTGATTTAATCAGAGCTTCAGTTCATTCAAGGCAAGTGTGATTAGTATAGTTTCTTTTACTACAACTCTAAGTTGCTTTTGGAATTGAGCATATATAGTGCGTGGTTATATTTGAAATAACAGACTTCCCTGGGTTGATAATTTATGTATCACTTGATTGTTTGAATCAATTAAGCAATTATAGTGACCAACAATATATTTTGTGTTGTGTGTGATTGATCTTTTGTCTTTGTCATTGATATATTGTGATTTCATTACTATTTTAGATCTGATAAGTATATGTGTAGAATAGATATAGCTTGATAAGAGATACATGAATGTTTTGTTGTTCATGTGTTAGATCCACTTGATATTCCCTTTGGTTGTATACATCCTTGTCCTGCAACCCCCTCATAGCTTCTTCGGGTGAGACTGCATCTGCTTCGCATGTGTTTCCGAAAGGACCAATAGCTAGGGCTTGTTGGTGCACTCTTGGAGCTAAACCTTGGGTCTGCCCTTGTGCCAACAAATGGTTTCGTTGCCAGGATAGGAATCTTCTTGAGGGAATTTCAAGGTGGTTTCCATCGAAGACAGAGACTCAAAAGTGGATAGAGGATAAAGAGAAATACTTCTCTAAACCCCAGAAGAAGAACCCTAATCTTAGTATAGAGGATTGGTTGGAGAAATATATCTTTACCGATGTACACGATATCTTCTTTGGAGGAATCCATCAAGAGCTATATGAGTTGCTAGCTAGATTAGCAGATATCTAGTTTGAGATATGATCTAGACCTCCTATGGTTTAGAAGTTAGAGTTGATCAAGAAGGTCAAAATAGTTGATAACGTCATATCACGAGCAATAGATCATTGGTTTGATAGCACCATTGGAGGGTACATCACAGAGTTTGTTGTTGATAGAGTAGAATTGTATAACCAAGCTGAGAGATATTTCTTCAAGGGACCTCAAGGGAAAGCTTTTCATTTTCTGAAGTTGAGACTCAAGATGATATTGCATGAGAAGAACATCTTGAAGATACAATAGACTGGTCGAATCAAGAAAGGCTAATGTTCAAAAATTTGGACAGCGACAATGACAAAGAAGCTGGACATATGCACAGTGGGAGAGTTTTCAGATAATTTCACCTTGCAAACCTATTCAAGAAGAACTACGAGGAGGAGGGTTTCTACAGTGGAGAAGAGGTAGATCTGACAGATGAGGAGCAATCAGAACCTGTTGGAACAGAGGAAGGGAAAGATGAAAAGCCTCGCAGAGCAGAACCCGAGACTTCAAAAACTGCGTAGACCATCGAAGTAAGTATTGTTATCCCTCCTGTTGATTCATTAGTATTAAGAAACCAAAGTAATCCTAGCCACCAGAGTACCCAGGGCACTGTCAATAATATCCCACCACATATTCAGTTAGGAACCCTAGGAAGATATATGGAAGATGAGATGAGGCTTCCTATATTTAGGGGAGATGTATCTGAAGATCCTGATCAACATTGGTTCCTATACGAATCCATATGGAATATTAAGAATGTCATAGATGAAGTTGTCAAAATAAATTAGTTCAGTACAAATCTCAAAGATCGCGTACTGAGTTGGTACATGAAGCTTGTTCAGGGACTTACACAGCCTAAGCCACTAAATCAGATTAAGAATGTGTTGATTGCAAAGTTAAAGAAACCTAAGTCAGAGTCACAATGTATTATAGATCTTAAAGAGATCAAGAAGAAGGTGGTCAAACCTATTTGGGAGTTCAATCAGAGATTCAAGACCTTACCAGGCCAATTGACTTTTCAGATCCCAGACGAACAAAACAAGGAATGTTTCATTGTTTCCCTTCTACCACACATCAGAGTTCCTCTGATGCAACAAAATATTGCTTCGCGGTTTGAGGCATTGGAGATCACCATGAATCTAGAATCATCCCTTATGGGAGAATCCAGCTCAGTTATGAGTCAAATCTTGAGTCATCTAACTAGTTTGTCTCTGCAGGTCGAAGATATGAAGAAAGACAATGGAAAGGATAAAAGATACAATATCTGGTGTGTCAGATGCAGATCATAAGGCCATGACAAGGAACATTGTCCCCTATTCAATGAATACTTGGCTTTTGGAGCTCCGATCCATTTAAAGCAAGTCACCTTACCTTGGTGCGAGGTATGCAGAAACATGCATCGCCCTGGTTAGTGATACTACATGCAAAAGTATGTTCAAACACCTACAAATTTGTACTGCACATTCTGTAAGTCCATAGCACATGATGATAGAGATTGTAGGTCTTATGATATCATGCATCAAAGGTCGACAGACATATATAATATTCAAGGCGAATTACAGCAAGAAGGAAACACTACACAGTATAACTCTACTGGGAGAGGAAACTTCAATCCTTGCGGTGGATTCAGAGGAAGAGGATGAGGAGGAGGAATGGGTCAAGGCTAAGGAAAGATCATTTTTTATAACTACACACAACCATGACACCTCACAAGGTATTGTCAGAACCCTTGTACTACGTGCAACTACTGCAGCTCGTTTGACCATGTTATAGAAGATTGTCCTGTGCTGCTAGCTAAGCTTCAAGAAAGACGAGGACCCCAGTAGAACCTGCAAGTGAAAATTATATATGATGAAGCTCGCGGAGAAGAAACTAAAGTCATTGTTATAACCAGAAGAGTCGATGTTACAGGAGAAGACAGATTGACCCAAGGAAAGATCACTGAAGACTCGGGAATCAAGAAAGCTACAGAGAAGACACAAATGTTTGATGTGAAGAAAAAAAGACAAACATTTGAGGAAGAAAGAAACGAATTCAGAGGAGACCAAGGTTCCTCATCAAAGACAAGACTAGAGGTGGGAGAATATGGAATGCCTCTAGAATTTGATCAATCTGCTTCGCCAAAAGAAGGAAAAGAGGTAAGCAAGCTCATGAAATTTCTATATACTTGTATTAAGTTGATTCATGATGAAAGCATTGTACAAGAGTTACAGAATTTAATCAGGCAATATGAGCTAGGAAAGATAGACCCCTTACTGAATAGGGAAGTACACCAAATTGGTAAGAAGAGAAGGAAAAATAAATAATTGCACTTGAATGCTCAAATAGGATAATATGAGATAGACTGTGTAGTCCTTAACTTAGGGTCAGAGGCCAATGTCATGACGAAGCAAACCTGGGCACTGATGGGAAAATCGAAGTTGATCTATTCCCCTATCAGGCTTAGGATGGCTAACCAGCAAGCTGTTAGCCCATTTGGATGACTGGAGCATGTCCCTGTGGACATTGATGGAGTAAGAACATTTGCAGATTTTGAGGTAATTGAAATAGTTTATGATAGTTGTCCTTACCTCACGCTGTTAGGAATTGATTGGGCCTTTAATAATTCCACTGTGGTTGATTTAAAGAAAAGGTGTATGACTTTTGAAAGAGATGGTCTTAGGGTCATTGCACCTTTAGATCCATATGAAGGTTAGCGATACACAGAACCTATCAGAGAAGAAGACCATGCATATGCACTAGGAAACATATACAAGCTAACAGCCAAACAACAAGACTACATTAATCCCACAACTGATGGAAACTTAAGATGGCGAAGTGACAACACATGTTCATCATACTCAGAAGAAGAACTTGAGAACTGGCAGAATAAGATGTATGAAGTATCTACAATAATATGTGCTAGATTAACCAGAGAAGTTCACTAGATTGGCACCACAATAAGTAACTTACCTACCTTTGATGGTATGGATCCTTTGGAAACCTTCTTGTTATAATTTAAATAAAGTGTACAATACAAAAAATATTGTTGGCAATGGATGAGGATCTGAAAGACACACTAGCAAGATGGTGGGGGACACATAAACACAACATTACAAAATGGGTACAATGTTGTACCCTCATGACAGCAAGGCTCTCAGCACAAGTAGAAGGCTATGAAGTTCACTACATAGGTTGAAACTACCCAAAGGACCATGTGAGAAGCTGTGAGGTAGCCTGGAGAAACATTCCTCAAGAGCAGTGGGTGCACAAATTCATTAATACGCTGGACATGACACCTATCAAATGGTACCTTCAAGAGGAGTTGTGCCTCATCACTACGGATTGGGAAGGTATGAATCAGAATTTTGTAACTACCTTCTTATTTGAAAGTCAATTTCCTTCATTATATCAAGCACTATAGATTGTTAGACATAAATTATTTGAGGAGGCCCCTAGCCTCTCTTTAGAACAAGAAGAGGATGAATGGATTGTGCCTCTCCATAAACTGCAAGGATGTTACAACATCAATGTTGATGAATACGATGATCCAAGGAAGGTGAGCATCGTAGAAACAGAAGGTCATATATATTTGGAAGGACCAGGAGTTGAGCTACCATTTATTGGACAACCAGTCAATATTAAGAAGGTCAATATTGGAATAGAGAAGACACCAAAGTTTGCAATGTTGGAGATTACTGGGATGCTGCCACCATTGATAAAATTACAGAGCTATTGCATGAATATCAGGACTTGTTTCCAACCAAGTTCATCGATATGAAGGGAATTAAAGGGCCTATGGGAGAGATGAGGATTCCTTTAAAACCAGATGATAGACCGGTCAAACAGAGACCTTACAGATTGAATCCTAAATACAAGGAGAAAGTGAAGATTGAGCTCGACAAAATGCTAGAAGCAGGGATTATAGAGCCTATTGAAGAGTCAGAGTGGATTAGTCCTATGGTGGTGCAAGACAATAAGACAAGAGAAATAAGGATATGCATAGATCTCAAGAAGCTGAATGATGCTTGTTTACATGACCCCTTCCCTACACAATTCACTGACAAAGTGTTAGATAATGTGGGAGGATAGGAAGTATATTCTTTTACAGATGGATTTTCAGGATACCATCATATTTGGATTGCCAAGGAAGACCACCATAAGACCACATTTGCAATAGAATGGGGATCCTACCAATATATAGTGATGCCATTCAGATTGAAGAATGCACCAGCCATATTTTCCAGGGTGGTGGCCGAAGCGTTCAATGAATTTTTGCATAAATTTTTAGAAGCATATTTTGATGACTGGAGTGTGTTTAGTTTGTTGAAAAATCACATTGAATGTCTAAGGCTAATGTTGGATAAATGCATGCAGTGTCAAATTTATTTGAATTTGAAGAAATGCATTTTATTTTCACCATTTGGAGTGTTGTTAGGTCATATTGTATGTAAGCAAGGATTGTTGCTAGATCCATCCAAGATCGCCATCATAGTTGATTTTCAACCTCCCACTTCAGTCAAACAATTGCGCACTGCGCTGGGACATACTGGATATTACAGGAAGTTCATCAAGGGATATGCTTAGATTTCAACACCTATGGAGAAGTTGTTGAAGAAGGATTGTCAGTTTAGTTGGACAGAAGAATTCCAATAGAGCTTAGACACATTGAAACAGAAAATGGTAACTGCGCCTATTCTGGTTTTCCTAGACTGGACCAAGGAGTTTCATGTGCATGTTGATGCATCTTCCATTTCTTTAGGAGTTGTGTTAGCACAACTAGGAGAAGGAGATATTGACCACCTGTTAGCCTTTGCTAGTAGGAAGCTATCCACTGCTGAGATTAATTACACCACCATTGAGTGATAAGGGTTATCCATGGTGTATGCATTGCATAAGTTTCTCCACTACTTGTTGGGCGGACACTTTAAAATGTTTACTGATCACTCTGCACTGAAATACCTAGTCAACAAGCCAGTGTTCGTGGGAAGGATATGCAGATGGTTGCTGCTATTTCAAGAATATGATTTTGAGATCATATTAAATCCAGGAAGAATGAACAAAGGTCCTGACCACTTGTCAAGGTTGGAACATGGTGAAGAGTTGATTAGTTTAGAGGATGCACTACCGGATGCACAACTACTAGCCATTAGAAAGATCAATGACCACTTCGCAGAGATCACCCAATTCCTATAAACAGGAATGGCACCTAGTGAGTATACAATTCCTTAGAAGAAATAGTTAGTGGTGTGCACTGTAGATTTCTCACTTATAGCTGGACATCTATACAAGATGGGACCGGATGAGATATTGTGAAGGTGTGTTATGGAGGCAAAATGATTGCTGATCCTTGCAGAATCTCATGAAGGCATCACAGGAGGACATTATGGAGGAAAATAAACTGTGAAAAAGGTTCTTAGAGCTGGCCTTTGGTGGCCTACCTTACATAGAGATGCTAAAGAATATTCTAGGGCCTACGATGTGTGTCAAAGAGTTGGGAAACCATCCAGAAGAGATGAAATTCCATTAGCACCACAACTGACCTTACAATCATTTACAAAGTGGTCCATTGACTTCATTGGACCTATAAACCCACCAAGAAAGCATACAGAAGCAAGGTACATAATTACTGTGATAGAGTACTTGACCAGATGGGCCGAAGCAAGAGAAATCAAAGACTGTAGTGAAACTACAGCTGCACACTTCATGTTTGATGACATCATAACTAGATTTGGATGCCCAAAGATCCTTATGAGCAATCAAGGAACACATTTCACCAATAAGAAAGTTGAAGCCTTGACTGAATAATTTGTAGTCCACTATCAGAAGAGCACACTGTACCATCCATAAGAAAATGGGACAGTTGAAGCATTCAACAAGATCTTGGAGACAACGCTCACGATGAATTGCAGTGTGAACAGGGATGATTGGGATTTAAGAGTACCAATAGTATTATGGGCCAATAGGACCACTTGCAAGAAACTAACAATGCATACCCCTTTTAAGTTAGTATATGGTCTTGAAGTTGTTGTTCCAATGGAATATTTGGTACCAAGCCTGAGAATTGCTTCTTTTCTAGATATGGATGACCCTAGCGTTGTTCAAGAGAGGCTTGCACAACTGGTTGAACTAGAGGAAGATCGATTTATTGCACGATTCCATCAGCAGGTTCAGAAGGAAAGAGAGAAGGCCTATCATGACAGGAACATCAAGAAGAAGGCATTTAGACAAGGTGATCTAGAACTAGTATATGACATCAAGTTCATAAAACATCCTGTGAAGTTCAGAACGCATTGGCTAGGGCCATATGAGATCGCTTATGTTACAAAGGGAGGAGCTACACAATTGAAGACCTTGAATGGAGAATGGAAGGAAGGATTAGTGAATGGGAGTCGATTGAATTTGTACTATGACAACCAGCTACCTCGCAGCTCTCAGTAGAAGCACAAAGAAAAGGATCTAGCTACCAGGTGCAGTTGAAATTGTTAGGACCACATATTGTACCCTTTTTGCCCATACTTTTTGCCATTGTTATACCCTTCATCACTAGTGTTTAGACTCATAATATCACTACACCTGATCATTCCAAGGTATATAAGGTCCTTTCTCATTATTATATGCTTAATCTRTTTTGCATAATACTTTACATTACTTTTTGACCTAACCATTGATTAGAAGTGCATAAGTGTCCATATTTGCAGAATAGTATTCAAGGCCGATGCTGAAACACAGAACTATCCAAAGGCGTTGTTGAACTGATGCTGAAACATGGAGCTGCTAACAGTCCGAGGATGTATATTCCGAAACACGAAGCAGCTACACGGTTCAAGAATGCAGATGCTGAAACACGGAGCTGTCACTCAGTTCAGAACAGATGTTGAGACACAGAGGAGGCTGCCACGATGTTGAAACACGAGTCCTGACAGCTAGCAGTCAAAGCCGACACAGGACGTGAATTGCGTACTAACAGCATTAGCAGCTATATGAAGAAGCCGTTACACCAGCCGTAACAGCAATGCTTCGTCCAGCCCCTGTATTAGCATTCGGTTGCATAAGAATAGGACACCCTATGCTAATTTAGAAAGAAGATCCGATTTAGTGTAGGATCCAGATCTGCCTTGTAATGATTGTATCGATGGGATTTCCCTTTAAATTGAAGAGAAATCACCATTCGAGGGATCCAACTTTTTATGTACTAAGAACTTCAGAGAAG
>ML807781.1:64566-75148 GCA_009831015.1 Picea engelmannii
CCTATGAATACATCAATCAAGTGCTCATCTAGAATATCTGTTACCTTTATATTCAATCTTTGGAAGTTCTCAATGTGCTCTATAACTGAACCCTTTTTCTTGAGATTTATCAATTGGCTAAAGAAGGTATTGCTCCTTGTATCTTCATAGTGTGCTATAATTTCTTTCGTGAAAATTGTCCAAGTGACGAGTGATTTGCGAGAACACAGCCATCTATACCATACAAATTGATTAGGTTCTAAATATAAAGAAGCAATTCATACCTTTTGTGTATGTGGCACATTATGTAGATCAAATAATTGCTCCATCTGAAGTATCCATGTGATAGGNNNCTTGCCATCAAACTTCCTCATATCGATCTTAGGAACGTGGTTGGTCTTCAACCCAAAGTTAGAGTTTCTCCATTCTTGATTCACCTTCCTTGTGTCCTCATCATGAATTTCATGGGATACATTTTCACTTTCAGGTGTCCTCTCTATTACGAAATTTTTCAATCCTTACATGAAACCATCCATCTTTGCCTCCAACTTAGCTTCCATCTCTTGTAGTTCATATTTTGTTACTATATTCTTTTGTAAATCATTTATGTCCCTGCTCATTTCTTCACCTTCATCAAGATTCCAAGTAGGATTGTCTAGAGGCTTACTTGGTGTAGATTTCCCCTTTTTTAGGTGGCATGTTGGCCAAGTATCACTTTTGAACCTTGATTTTGAGGTGGTTATGCTAGACAATATTGCTTCTATTGTTTCTCCAAAGTTTCAACCCTTCTAAGTATGAAACTTTATTTTTTGTAGTTCTATGTTATTTCTTCTCTACAATTCCACAGGTCTGATCAAAATTCGATGTGCCAAGTGGAATTTACAGTAGCTTCCCCACAACTTGCTGATTTTTGGCCTTTTCATGCGATCTCATTTGTATAGAATGCCCCGCACAATATAATTGATATAAAATTATGAAACTCATACCAGAAATACTACAGACTGTCCGCTATCCAATGAAACTAGTCTCACTCAATTTGGATACTCTAGGAAGAAGTTATGATTGTTTTACCTGGAACACCTTCTTGAGACTAGTCAATAGGACTAGTCAGATACCCTATCTTCCATAGGGCGTATCTACAAATGTAATATGACCTAGAAGATTAAAAATTTACCAAAAATACCTTACTAATTTATGTGAATAGCCTCCAGAGTTTAGGGTCTGAAACGTTATAGAAAATGTTTTATAGTGAAAATTCCACAATGACTCAGTTTAGTATGATTCCAAAACCCTATATTGCACAGGTTGTATCTCCGAAAGTATAAGGCCTTGGGAGATGAAATTTTAACCCAACATACCTTGATCCATCTACTAAATACCTATCAAGCCGTCCCTTCTTAAATGTTGTAGAAAAAAAGTTATAGTGAAAATTACAAGGTGTCGCAGATGTAGCAACGAAACCCCAAGACCTTGAGCTCTGATACCATATGTTAAGAACCAAATATCAATATAGAATAGAAAAACCTAAGAATAAGTACGCAATGCCTTGAAAAAGAGATAAATTAAGATAATAAGCCTCTTCGAGGGGGCAACCTCCTTATTCCCACATAAATGTACAATTACAAGATGATTCAAAATGAAAATCTCTCCTTGGTATATATAGGAGACTAGGAGGTATAATTACAACTAATGGCCTAAAGCCGACATAAATAAAATAACATTACTAATATAATATGCACCAATTAAGGGGTAATGAGCCACTATTTAGGGCTTAACAATCTACATTTTGACCATCGGACTCCCTAAGCTCCTAAGTATCTCATCTCTCCTATATTGAGTCTGACCGACCGCATTAAAACACTTAGCCAATTTTTGACCTTTCAAAACTGTGGCATCGTGGGTTTCCAGGTTCACAAAATTCCTAAATCCTCATTGCTCTAGTCCGTTCGTGCCACCTTCGTGCTTTTCCCAATATTCATTTAGTATTTTTTAATGCTAATAACTCATCATGTAGGTTCCGTAAATATCGTCATTAACAAGCGAAAAGGTTGAGGAGATTTCTCATTAAACCAAATTAAAGAACGATTTGCAGAAGATTATATTATCTCTCTCAAGTGCTCATTTCAAATATTATCTGGATTAAAAGAATGCGCTCATCAACTTATGGAAGCAACAACTCGACAACAGTTCTGCGAAGATACTTTGAACATTTTTGGACGTGAGGACCGTAACTTTCAGTGGTCTAGAGCGTATTCTTACTATTCATCCCCGTTTGCTTAGAAGGAAGTGATCTAGACATCAAGAATTTCTCATGCAGGCTGTGTTCCTGAGGTTTTTGACTGCAAGGAATTGGTTTCCTGGTGCATTGAGAAATATATACCAAGTCAATAGATTATTCAACTTTAAGACCATCCTCCCGTCTCTCTTTCACCTCAAGTGTTCCATAAAATGTTGAAGCTCCTCGAGCCAACACTTACTTTCAAAGAAGAGGATTGCAAGGATTTCCTGAAAAAGTACAATAACGACCTGAACCTCTTTCCTAAGTTCTTGGGGGAAATCCCGTGGCCATCCCTGAAGATATTATGAGGTTGCAGGTCAACTCGTTCAAAAACCCCTTTCAGGAAATTGCTTGGTTATTCACTAGAGTGACAGGCCAAGAAAATATCGCCAACATTTCCCGTATGATTCTTTATATCTTATATTTTACTATCAAGGAGCAGGCCATTTTCAATTGGGGAAACCTCATTTCCATTGAAATATCTTCCCAATTGTCATAGTATAAAAAATATAAGAAATTATTTATGGCTTATTATTTGGTCTTTGCGATAGCATATTGTCGTCAATTTCATATATTGTCTATCTGGAAGAAGGTAAATTGTGAATTTGACCTAGTGACCTTTTGGTACCGAGCGTTGTGGAGACACAAAGATTCTTTTCACTTTTATGAAGTTTTCAATGATTTTGTCTTGGTTTTTAAAGGATTGTTTTTTGGAAAAGATACCCCCAAAATATCTGCCCAGGAAATTAAGTTCCTGGATAAAAAGGGGACGTTGGAGCAAATAAAAAATTACAATGTTATCAGGATTTTTGGTTCTAAGGAAAATTCCTCCTTTCTTCCATGCCATATGTTAGCACTCTGTAAATTTTGTTCGGATGATAGAAAAACAATAGAGGTAACTATTTCAACCAGCTTTAGAGCTTAGGCACTATCCTTCTCAACTCGGAGAGGGCTCTCTTGTGTCACTTGACATTTCTTTGGAAATCGATGGCTAGATTTGGTTTTTTTGGGGGGGGTTTAATAAAGTTGTTGGCAATGAAGGGGAGGAACACAGAGGGCTATGGAGTCAAAATTCCTGAAAATGAATGAAAACATTGATCAGTAGGTAGAACTCTCCAGAGGATAAAGGATAAATGAGGTAATGAATCTAAGTTGTGAATTGAGATTTGCAGAGTGTAAGAAAAAAGGGGAAAAACAAGTAAATCCATCAGAGAATTAATAAAATGAATTATGAATTAGTTAAGAAGACAATTACACAGTTTAAATTGCTTAAGCCAAGAGCATCATAAGATGAATTCTAGGCCTTTAACTCTCCAATTTAAACAGAAGAAAATGCAAATGGAATTAAAGAACAAAGGAAATACGAACAATGAAGGAGGACAAAACTTATATCATAGCCATTAGAATCTTTTCATAAACAGTTCAAAATGCTTCTGCATATGAATTCAATTCAGTCCCAGAAAAATTACAATAGAGTCCAGAACCACCAAAATTGTGCCCTTGCACTTCTGCCCACCACTAATATACTCAGAACCTCTAACACTTATACAATTCGAGTTCCTTCAGTGTGCAACTGATTACAATAACTGAAATGAAACGTTTCAGCTTCTACAATGATTACAAATGACAGTGTTCAGAAAAAAAACGTTTCATGATCCCTGCAAATTCCTCTGACGCTCCAACTCCTTCCTCTGCCACGCTCTCTTCGAAATGTCACTAATAATATTTCAAATATAATTTCATTTATCCATATTCTCATTAAACATTTGGGAATAATATATTTGAAATAAAAATAATTCCCAAATATTTTATGTTTTGTAGAATTAAATTTCCATAATTTAATTCATTCTCGTGGTTCTTTTAAAACCATGTCTTGTTTTTCCCAATTCACCATTTCACTGTAAAAAACATTTACTATTAGTATTTCCCTATGAAAAACATTTACTGTGTAATGTTTTTCCAATTTACCGTTTCACCGTGAAAAAACATTTACTGTGTGTTTTTTCCAGTTTACCGTCTTTGGTAAAATACATTGTATTTTTTTCTTTTACTTTTGTAAATATTTGGATAACGAATTCTCAAAGTATTCGTTCATGTGCATCTTCCCATATTTTTCATGGAAATAAACATTAATTTCTTAAATCTTACCTCTGTAAAACCTTTTCACCGTGAGGAGGAATTTCATTTATTAGAAATTCCACAATTGTTGTTGAAATGCACTCCTGGAAAAATATTGCACATTAAACATATGATAAATAGTGCATTTATTACATCAAGCTTGGGTTGGATTGGTTTAATCCAAACTTCTTTTACCTCCAATGTGCTCCACGTAAAAACATGTGTCCACCAAATAAACCATGATAGTTTTCCCCAGCCCGCCTTCACATAATTAACCTCCTTGCTACTCCAATCCCCGATAAGTATGTGCACCCTCCATCCAACCTTTGAATTTTCCTCCCTATAAATTAAGATTCATGCCCATGATTTGACGTGATTTCGTAAATTAAATACTGGATTAAATATTAATATAAATATTTTAATATAAAAAATATTTATATTAATAATAATAAACCCTTTTTCTATTTTCTAAGGACTTTGGGCATATGAGTATTAACACATGAATTTGTGGATAGGATAAGGGTGTTTAATAAAAGGAATACTTTTTATTTTCAACAGGAATATGAATATAAGGGCTAAAATGAATGAAGTGATGGAACTAAGGGATTTAGGTAAGAATTAAGGCTAGGTATAGGCTTGGGATATTCACCAATTCTTTTAACTCATGGAGGACATGACTATTTTGGATGATCAGTTGAGTGAATGATTTAGGTGATGGGAGCTTGATGGAGCTGGTGAAAAAGACTTAAAATCTAAGTGGAAAGATAGCATAAGTACAAGTTTCTTTGGAAAAATAAAATGCAAATTAGCAGGTGATAAGACCATCAACTTATGATATTGGGGGTTGGAAAAAATGGTTTTGAGTAGAACACTTTTTTCCCTGATGTACCTTTGGTGTCTCCACACGTCCACGAAAAGAAACCATGATATTTTCCCTGGCCCGCTCTCACATAATTAAACCTCATGTTGTTTCATCGCTCGATATGGGTCTTGGGCGTTGATCTGGGCTACTCCATGATCTATGGTCTGTCAGGCCCCACCTTTCGCACCTCCTCTATATTGGACCTTCTCCACCAAATGTAGCTCGGTCCTCCAAATCACATCGTATCTCTACACTACTTCAACCCTCTGCTAAATATGAAATTTGTAGTCCATATCGAATTGTTATGGTGATAACATAGGCTCCTATTGGGGATGCTATCCTCTCAATGAGGTAGGAAAGAACTCATAGACCTAGTGCCTCATCCATTGGGATACTCCCCAAACATGTGTGTGTACCCTACTCCGACCTGTCACCAGTGTCTGCTGAAAACCAAACTCTGCACACTGCTCTCAACTGGATACTGAACACTGAATACATTGTTAAAATCTTATTGTACACACTACTGGAAATCCAAACTGAAAAATGCTTGACCAACAAGCTTATTTGGATACTCCTATCTACTCTAAAATTTCTTCAAATGAATACTCAATCAATTGATGCTAAAGTGCCAATGCAACCAATCAAGCAATTGGCTTCCCAATTTTTCTTAGATCACATCTTTCTTAAGCAGGCAGACAAATGTAAACAATGGCAGTTGAAAACAAAACTTGAATCCAAAACTTGAGCTTATGAATGAAACAAACTCCTCCTTCACCGAAGATTGTAATAGGATTGCCACAAGATCTTGAAAACCGTGAAAAATCACTTCTTCTTGATGAGCAAAAACAAAAAGCCAAGCCTCTTTCATAAGTGTTTGTTTCTCTTTCTCTATCTCTTCAGTTTTAAGAATATTTTGAAATGAAATTGCAGCAATAGGTTTGTCTCCTCTTCCATGCATATCAACAAAAACATTCATACATTCTTTAACATCTTCAAATGTGACAGCCATAGTATGTACATCAAGGATATCCTCTTGTTCATCAAATAATTGTGATTTGATTTTATTAACCTTCTGGAAATTTTCTTGAGCATTGTCATTTTGACTTTCAAATGAATGAATGAAAATAAATTCTTGCTCATAACCTTCTTGTAAATTTGAAAATCTAACATCATGAACTATTTCATAGTGTAGAGTTCCCATGGATGCATTTTCCATGATTTTTAGATGAATCAAATAAAGCAATTGTCTCTTCATTATCTTTCTGTATTTTTTATTGAAAAATGGCATATGTTGTTTTGTTGCTTTCCTAAAGTTCTATGTCAATTGTTTGTTCATTGCTGGAAGTTTCCATAGATGCATTTTCAGAATTATCATCCATGTCTAGGCCACTTAGAATTTGAACAACCATATCATTCATAGGGGGAGAAAGACAACCTTGAAACACTTTGTCTCGCTGAAAATATTGATTAATATCTTCATCAAGTTCAGGGGAAGGAAAATGAATTTCAACAACAATTTCTTGATCAGATTCACCTTCAACTAAAGGAGGGGATACTATTTGTTGTTGGGATGAATATTCATAAATGGATTCTATGATTTCATAATTCATACACTCTTCATCACCAAAAACATTTTCAAGGTACTTAATGAAATGTTCACAAAATTCACAACAATCTTCAAACACCAAGGGTGAAGGATTAGATTCTCCAAAATGCTTAAATAATGTTATATGGAAATATTTAAGAGAGTATAATTTGCCTGGTTTTAAAACTTCATACCATAATCTTGCTTTCCCCTCTAGAGTAGCCATAAACATTTTCATCAAACAATCCTCATGAAATTCAACGTCGAACTTACATATGTGCATGTGAAATCTAATCAAGTGCAAGGCAACATCATTTCCTTTCCCATCTTCGAATTTAGGAAAATATTTTTGCCAATTTATATGATGAATATGATTTGGAAAGTCGGGAACATGAGATCGATTCATTGGATCATACCTTGCACATATTAAACTCATCTTCAGACAGTGGAGTCGCCAATGATGTTTTGGAAGCTAGATTCTGCATTGAGAGTGGAGTCGCTAGTGAAAATTTAAATTTATGGATTCTTCTACCAGTGGAATCACCTTCAAACTAATTTTTTGATGTGTGGAGTCACCAGAGTAGTAATATAGCCAATGCGTGCCTAAGTATCTATTGCTCTCAGACCGTAGAACTCAACCATGTCGTTCTTTCCCTGAGAAAATTTTCCAATTTCTTCCCCGGCAACGATGCCCGAATGCTAGCACTTTGTAAATTTTGTCTGGATGATAGACAAATGACAAAGGTAACTATTTCAACCAGCTTTAGATTTGAGGCACTGGCCTTCTCAACTCAAAGAGGGATCTCTCGTGTCACTTGATATTTCTTTGGAAATCGATGGCTAGATTTGGTTTGTTTTGGGGGGTTTTAATAAAGTTGTTGGCAATGAAGGGGAGGAACACATGGGGATATGGAATCAAAATTCCTGAAAATGAATGAAAACATTGATCAGTAGGTAGAACTCTCCAAAGGATAAAGGCTAAATGAGGCAATGAATCTAAGTTGTGAATTGAGATTTGTAGAGTGTAAGAGGAAAGGGGAAAGACAAGTAACTGCATCAGAGCATTAATAAAATGAATTTTGAATTAGTTACAAAGACAATTACACAATTTAAATTTCTTAAGCCAAGAGAATCATAAGATGAATTATGGGCCTTTAACTCTCCAATTTAAATAGAAGAAAATGGAAATGGAATTAAAGAACACATGAAATACAAACAATGAAGGAGGGCAAAACTCATATCATAGCCATTAGAATCTTTTCATAAATAGTTCAAAATGCTTCTACATATGTATTCAATTCAGTCCCAGAAAAATTACAATAGAGTCCAAAACCACCATAATTGTGCCCTTGCACTTCTACCCACCACTAACACACTCAGAACCTCTAACACTTATACAATTCGAGTTCCTTCAGTGTGCAACCGGTTACAATAACTGAAATGAAATGTTTCAACTTCTACAATGATTACAAATGATAGTTTTCAGGAAAAAATAAAACGTTTCATGATCCCTGCAGATTCCTCTGACTCTCCAGCTCCTTCCTTTGCCATGTTCTCTTTGAAATGTCACTCATAATCTTTCAAATATAATTACATTTATCCATATTCTCATTAAACATTTGGGAATAATATATTTGAAATAAAAATAATTCCCAAATATTTTCTATCCTGTAGAATTAAATTTCCATAATTTAATTCATGTCGATGGTTCTCTTAAAACCATGTCTTGTTTTTCCCAATTCACCATTTCACTGTAAAAAAACATTTACTGTTAGTATTTCCCTGTGAAAAACATTTACTGTGTAATGTTTTTCCAATTTATCGTTTCACTGTGAAAAAACATTTACTGTGTTTTTTCCAGTTTATCGTCTTTGGTAAAATACGTTTTATCTTCTTCTTTTACTTTTGTAAATCTTTGGATAAATAATTATACAAGTCTTCGTTCACGTGCATCTTCCCATATTTTTCATGGAAATATACATTAATTTCTTAAATCTCACCTCTGTAAAACCTTTTCACCATGAGGAGGAATTTCATTTATTAGAAATTCCACAATTGTTGTTGAAATGTACTCCTAGAAAAATGTCGCACATTAAACATATGATAAACGGTTCATTTATTACATCAGGGCTTGGGGTGGAGTGGTTTAATCCAAACTGCTTTTACCTCCGATGTGCTCCACGTAAAAAGACGTGTCCACCAAATAAACCACGGTAGTTTTCCCCAGCCTACCTTCACATAATTAACCTCCTCACTACTCCAATCCCCGATATGTATGTGCGCCCTCCATCCAACCTTTGACTTTTCCACCTTATAAATTGATATTTGTGCCCATGATTTGATGTGATTCCATAAATTAAATATTGGATTAAATATTAATATAAATATTTTAATATAAAAATATTTATATTAATAATAATAAACCCTTTTTCTATTTTCTAAGGACTTTGGGCATATGAAGCTTAACACATGACTTTGTGGATAGGATAAGGGTGTTTAATAAAAGGAATATTTTTTATTTTCAACGGGAATATGAATATAAGGGTTAAAATGAATGAAGTGATGGAACTAAGGGATTTAGATAAGAATTAAGGTTAGGTATAGGCTTGGGATATTCGGAAAAAATTTTAACTCATGGAGGACATGACTATTTTGGATGATCAATTGAGTGAAGGATTTAGGTGATGGGAGCTTGATGGAGCTAGTGAAAAAGTCTTAAAATCTGAGTGGAAAGATAACACAAGGACAAACTGCTTTGGAAAAATAAAATCCAAATTAGCAGGTGATAACACCATCAACTTCTGATATCGAGGGTTGGAAAAAAAGGTTTTGAGTAGACCTCTTTTCGCCCCGATGTACCTCTAGTGTCGCCACATGTCCACGAAAAGAAACCAGTGGTATTTTCCCCTACCCGCTCTCACATAATTAAATATCATGTTATTTCATCACCCAATATGGGTCTTTGTCGTTGATGTGGGTCGTTCCATGATCTATGGTCCATCATGCCCCACATTTTGCGTCTCCGCTATATTGGTCCTTCTCCGCCAAATGTAGCCCGGTCCTCCAAATCACGTTGTATCTCTACACTACTTTATCCCTCTACTAAATATGGAATTTGTAGTCCATACCGAATTGTTATGGTGATAATATATGCTTCTATTAGGGATGTTATCCTCCGAGTGAGTTAGCAAAGAACTTGTAGACCTGGTGCCTCATCCATTGGGCTACTCCCAAAACATGTGTGTGTACCCTGCGCCGACCTGTCACCAGTGTCTACTGAAAACCAAACTCTGCACACTGCTCTCAAATGGATACTGAACATTGAATACACTGCTAAAATCTGACTATACACACTACTAGAAATCCAAACTAAAAAATGCTTGACCAACAAGCTTATTTGCATACTCCTATCTACTCTAAAATTGCTTGAAATGAATACTCAATCAATTGATGCTAAAGTTCCAATGAAACCAATCAAGCAATTGGCTTCCCGATTTTTCTCCGATCACATCTTTCTTAAGTAGGCAGACAAATGTAAACGATGGTAGTTGAAAACAAAATTTGAATCCAAAACTGGAGCTTATGAATGAAACAAACTCCTCCTTCACTGAAGACTGTAATAGGATGGCCACGGGATCTTGAAAACCATGAAAAAACATTTCTTCTTGATGAGCAAAAACAAAAAGACAAGCCTCTTTCATAAGTGTTTGTTGCTCTTGCTCTATCTCTTCAGTTTTAAGAATATTTTGAAATGAAATTG
>ML807781.1:75456-90389 GCA_009831015.1 Picea engelmannii
CATGAAATTCAACCCCAACTAACATATGTGCATGTGAAATCTAATCAAGTGCAAGGCAACATCATTTCCTTTCTCATCTTCGAATTTAGGCAAATATTTTTTCCAATTTATGTGAGGAATATGATTTGGAAAGCTGGGAATATCAGATCGATTCATTGGAGCATACCTTGCACATATTAAACTCATCTCCAGACAGTGGATTCGCCAATGATGTTTTGGAAGCTAGATTCTGCATTGAGAGTGGAGTCGCTAGTGAAAATTTAAATTTCTGGATTCTTCTACCAGTGGAATCACCTTCAAACTGATTTTTTGATGTGTGGAGTCGCCAGAGAAGGAATACAGTGAATATGTGCCTAAGTGTTTGTTGCTCTCAGACCTTAGAACTCAACCATGTCGTTCTTTCCCTAGGGAAATTTTTCAATTTCGTCCCCGACAACGGTGCCAGAATGATATCACTCTGTAAATTTTGTCCAGATGATAGAAAAACAACAAAGGTAACTATTTCAACTAGCTTTAGAGCTGAGGCACTAGCCTTCTCAACTTAGAGAGGGCTCTCTCATGTCACTTGATATTTCTTTGGAAATCAGTGGCTAGATTTGGTTTGTTTTGGGGGTTTTTAATAAAGTTGTTGGAAATGAAGGGGAGGAACACACAGGGATATGGAATCAAAATTCTTGAAAATGAATGAAAACATTGATCAACAGGTAGAAATCTCCAGAGGATAAAGGCTAAATGAGGCAATGAATCTGAGTTGTGAATTGAGATTTGCAGAGTGTAAGAGGAAAGGGAAAAAACAAGTAACTGCATCAGTGCATTAATAAAATGAATTTTGAATTAGTTAAGAAGACAATTACACAGTTTAAATTGCTTAAGCCAAGAGCATCATAAGATGAATTCTGGGCCTTTAAATCTCCAATTTAAACAAAAGAAAATGAAAATGGAATTAAAGAACACAGGGAATACAAATAATGAAGGAAGATAAAATTCATATCATAGCCATTAGAATCTTTTCATAAATAGCTCAAAATGCTTCTGCACGTGTCTTCAATTCAGTCCCAGAAAAATTACAATAGAGTCCAGAACCACCAAAATTGTGCCCTTGCACTTCTTCCCACCACTAATACACTCAGAACCTGTAACACTTATACAATTTGAGTTCCTTGACGCCGACACCCTCCCAACACAACCCGCAGG
Source organism: Picea engelmannii (assembly GCA_009831015.1). Lineage (NCBI taxonomy): Eukaryota > Viridiplantae > Streptophyta > Pinopsida > Pinales > Pinaceae > Picea > Picea engelmannii. Next base: position 76,651 of record ML807781.1, read on the forward strand.
TCAGAAGGTCCACGTCGACATAGGATCTTTCCTTTTACCACGACCTAAAGAACTCTAACCGTTTCTTCTATTTCCCTATCGGGAAATCTGCACCCACAGCAAACTCTCACTGGATCCCCTTGTTACACTTAGGAGATCGAAATTTGTGCTTTTGCAAATCCATATGTCGATTGTTAGTCTCTCGAATCCCCGAAACTCAACAATAGTCAACGCTGACCTTTTTCCTTCAGGATTTTCCCTATCGCGATTTCGGCACTCGCGATGTCGAACAACTTGTCTCACCGACTCTCGAATCCTGATATGCCAAAACTCCGATGCACACGCGAGTTTGAATTTTCAATGCTACCTCAACCCTATCGAGACTTCGGACTTCACGGTATCATGAATCCTGATGCAATTGTTTCGGGACTTCTCGCCGTGAAACCCCGAAATAGCGTGCCACCTGTCCACTCGTTGACTCTTGTGGCCCCACACTATTCCCTTAGTCGTCAGGATATCGCATTTCACGATTTCGTGATTCCTGTTGCAATGCAAATGGGACTTCAACCCACGAAACCTCAATATGGCCAACCACGAATAAATCCGGCGGCCCTTGTGGCCCGGATCTATGGTCCTGCCCCTCCTGAGCTTTAAACATTTAGAGAATACTCGCAGTATCTCCCCTGCTCCTCCATGAGATCTGACGGCTCATGAAAATTCGTGAATCCTCCTCGGAGAATTCCGATCATCTGTTCTTGCTCTAATAACCTCTGCACAACTGACTAAGTTTCTCCTCTTCGCGGAACTCGCCCTCCTGCGCTCAAATTTATGATGCCTTTGACAAACTTCAAGGTACTACTTATGTGTTGTCCTTCAACTGTTTCAAAGGCCTTATCCTTCCTAAGCTTCCTTATAACTCTGAGTCTTCAAGAAGACTCTTGTGTGCACTCCTTGTGGCAACCTTCAGACACTTCCAAGCGTTGAATCCTTCCGACCCTGCGCACACCTGCAACAGTAGTCCCTCAATGCTTCACTCAAGTTCGCAACCCTGAGACTTCACTCAGCCTACGCACTCCTCGCACGGCTCCTATGCCTATCTACACCTTAGAGTGAATGAGAACAAAAGTTATCTCTATCTAAACCCTTTGTCAACGCACTCCTTACGGACACCTCAACTACACTCCTTGCAGGAATCTGGCTCAGATAGAGAAACAATTGAAACTCTTTCCTACTTCCTCTCAGACTTCAAACTCAAACATGAAATCATATACACAGCATATAAAGCAAATGCATAACAGGAAGCAAACATCCATGAGCATATCATTCAGCATCAATATACATAGAACAAACATGAAACCATGAATTTGGATCAAACTCTTCTATTAATCCAAATATCTTTACATGGGTGTTCTTACACATCTCTCTGCTTCTCCTCTATGCTCACTACTAATCTTCCATCCTGTTACAATACACAATGAGGGTGTCTATATCTCGTTTCCCTCTTGCGCTCTAAAACTGTCTAATCTACACATTCAAGTCTACCCACTTGCATTAACTACTTTAAATGCCTTCTATCTACTAAGGACGAGAGATAATTGCTCAAGGTTCATTTACATTATACAAGTGTGCTTCATTAAATTGCCACATTTATGTTCGTGCATCAACTCCAAGAGAAATTCAAAATTTGTGTTGGCTTGTCTAGTTGTCCTTCACTTCCGCGCTGGCTCGGTTGATGTTGGAGATGCTCCTACATCATACTCCCTCGCTTGAAAAATTTCATGGGCTCCTGCCCATGAGTTCATGCATGGTCTGTCCATGCTTCTGTATCTCCTCTTCATTCTCCCAGCTAGCGTATTCAACTGGATGGTTCTTCCATTTGACCAGATACTCAAAGTATTCTTTCCGCCTAGTCTTCTTGCTCACTCTTTTATCTAGTATGCGCTCCATTTGTGGCTTTTCTGCAACTGGCATCTGTTTTCGCCACTGGATCACTGGCTACTCATCTCTAGTCTTTGCTTCCTCATCTCTATATGGGTACAAATTCAAGATATTGAATATCGAAGAAATTTCGATCCCATCGGGTAATTCAATCTCGTAAGCATTTGCCCCAAATTTCTTCAAGACCCTACATGGCCCGATTTTCTTCATTTTCAACTTATTATATGTTCCCCTCAGGAACCTTTCCTTTCTCAAATGTGCTAGAACCAAGTCACCAACCTCAAACTGAAGTTGTCTTCTATGCTGATCTTCCCTGCGCTTATACTCCTGGCTTGAATTCTGCAATCGCTCCTTCACCTGGCTGTGAAGTTCTTTCATCGCCTCTGTGAATTCTTCTACACTAGCGCTCCTAGTCGCAGTCTGTTATGAATCCCTCAGTTCAGAAATTCCTCTCGGTTGCATGCCATAGACAACCTGAAATGGACTTTGCCCTATGCTTCTATTAATTGAGTTGTTATAAGCAAACTCTGTCTGTGGTAATATGTGGTCCCACTGGCTGTGGTGTTCTGTCACCAAGCTTCTCAGCAAGTCTCCCAGACTTCTATTTACCACTTCTGTCTATCCATCCGTCTGAGAATGATAAGCTAAACTAAATGACAAGTTAGTTCCCAGCTTCTTCCATAAGGTCCTCCAAAAATGCCCTATGAATTTGGTGTCTCGATCTGAAACTATACTCCTTGGTAAGCCATGAAGTTGAATGACCTCTTTGAAAAACAGATTCGCAATGTGAGTTGTGTCACTGGTTTTCTAACATGGAATGAAGTGTGCCATCTTGGAAAATCTATCCACCACCACAAAGATTGAATCAACACCTCTTTGTGTTCTTGGCAACCCCAATATGAAATCCATGCTAATCATGTCCCACAGCCTCTCTGTTATGGGCAATGGTTGATAAAACCCCGCATTCTGCTTCCTCCCCTTCGAATGCTGGCAAATTCTTCATATGTCTATGAATATCTTGACGTCTGCTAGCATTCTCAACCAAAAATATGACTCATTTATCTTTGTGAACGTCTTGTCATGACCAAAGTGTCCTGCCAATCCTCCACTGTGTTTCTCCTTCAATAAGTTCTCCCTCATGGAGCATTTCGGAATACACAGTTGATTACCCTTGAACAATAATCCTTCCTGGATCATGTACTCTATCCATTGGCTTCTGTCTCTAAGAATTGGATTCTTAGCTTCTTCATATGCCTCCCTAAAATCTGAGATCATCTACGTACATGTCCCTGAGATCATCAAAACCCAACATTTTGACTTTGAACTCCTACAACAGCAACCACTTCCTGCTCAAAGCATCAGCCACTTTGTTAGCAGTACCAAAAATATGTTTTATCACAAAAGTGAAATTCTGCATATACTCAACCCATTTAACATGTTTCTGATTCAACTTCTCCTATTGAGTCACAAACTGCAATGCATGATTGTCACTGTATAAAACAAACTCTTTCGGGATCAAGTAATGTCTCCATTTTTTCAATGCTTGAACAATAGCATAGAACTCCTTATCATAAGTGGAGTACTTCACTTTCACTTCATTCAGCTTCTCACTGAAGTATGCTATCGTCCTGTCTTCCTGACTCAAGACTGCCCCTATTGCAAACCCACTTGCATCGCATTTCACTTGAAATGTTTTCTGGAAATCCGGCAACACCAAAATTGGTTGTTTCGTGATCTTCCTCTTCAACAGATTAAAACTCTTTTCAACTTCTTTTGTCCAGTGAAAAGACTTGTGTCTTTTCTTCACTATATCCATTATCGTTGAACTAATTCCACTGAAATTCCTGATGAACTTTCGGTAGAAACTAGTCAATCCGTGAAAACTTCTCACCTCGAAAATATTCTTCGGTGATGGCCAACTTTTGATCACTTCCACCTTATCTGGATCCATCCTCAACTCATTTGCAAAAATAACAAATCCCAAGTAAATGAGCTCTGTCTTCATGAATGAGGATTTCTTCATATTTATCAACAGCTTCTCCTGCTATAATTTCTGCATTACTATAGCCAAATGCTTCAGATGCTCTGCCACTGTTTTACTGTAAACTAATATGTCGTTCAAATACATAATAACAAATTTTCCGATGAACTCCCTCAGGACTTCATTCATCAACCTCATGAAGGTACTTGGCACATTGGTTAAGCCAAACGGCATAACAAGCCATTCATACAACCCTTCATTTGTTTTGAATGTTGTCTTCCATTCATCACCTTCTCTCATGCGGATTTGATGATAACCACTTTTCAAATCAATCTTTGAAAAATACTTTGCTCCACTCAAGCAATCCATCAGATCATCCATCCTCGGCAATGGAAATCTGTACCTGATGGTTATCTTGTTGATCACCCTCGGGTCAGTACACATCCTCCAGCTTCCGTTTTTCTTCGGACTGAGTACTGTTGGAATAGCACATGGACTCAAGATTTCCCTGACCAAACCTTTATCCAACAAGTCTTGGACTTGCCTTTTAATATCTTCATTCTCTTGTGGTGTCAACCTGTACGCGGCTTTGTTTGGAAAACTGGCTCGTGGTATGAGATCAATGTGATGACTCACACTTCTAATCGGTGGCAATGAACGAGGTAATTCGTCCACTACTATGTCAGCGAACTCTTCCAGCAGTTCCTGAACCTCTTCTGGTAAATCATCTACCCTGGTGCTGGTCAAAACAATCTTCGGTTTCCTGACCACAATGAACTGTGGATCCTCCTTCTTCTTGACCTCTGTAAGAATTTCCTTCCCAATCATGAGAAGTATTGTGTTGCTTACTTCCAGTTTCACCTCCTTATCCTTGATTGGAAGCAACATGTGTGCCCTCCCATTCTTCTCTAGGGTGTATGTGTTCATTCTCCCGTCATGAATCACATTTATGTCATATTGCCATGGTCTACCCAGCAATAGATGAAAAACATCCATAGGAATGACATCAAATAATATCTTATCATTATATCCTCCTATCTTGAATTCAACTAAACATTGTTTAGTGACAATTACCTGGTGTCCTTTTTGTAGCCACAAAACTCTATACGGGCTTGGATGATCAGTCGTCTCTAGCTTCGACTTCTCTACCATCTCTGTAGAAACGAGATTATCCTTGCTACCACTATCCACGATGACCTTGCATACCCTATCCTTGGTCTTGCAAGCAGTCCTAAAAAGTTCGGTCCTTTGGACTAAACACTCCACCTCCTTCTCTGGTGTCAAAAGGACTTTTCGCATCATCAGCGATCTTCCGCCTTCAGCGTCTTTTGCCTCAACATCCCGCCTCTGTGCTTCGGTGATGTGAGCTTCTCCTCCTTCCTTCTTTTTATCTGGACAATCATAAGACTTGTGCCCATTCTTTCCACACATGAAGCATGTTATTACTCCACCTCTTCCTCTTCCTCTACCTCTAGTACGAGGAAAAGTGTTATTGTCAGCATAATCTCCTCTCTACTCAGTATGCTACCCTCGTTGTTTAGTATATTGCCCCCATTGTGAGGTTCCACCTCTCTTAGTTCAAGTCTGAGGTTTCTTCTAGTCTTATTTGGGCTTCTGATATTTGTCCTGGGCAACTGATTTGCCTCTGGGATAGCTTCTGCCTCGACCTCTTTGACCTTGCTTTCAGCTCAGCTTCTCTTTCGCTTTCAAATCCATCTGATAAGCTTCTTCCACCGTTCAGATGGTTACCATGCTCATCTCATCCTAGATATCATATCTCAGGCCATTCATATATCTGGCAACCTTTTCATCATCGCTCTCCCGATGACCTGCCCTGATGTTCAGTTTATATAATTCCTCAGTGTATTCTTTCACTGTCATCAGCTTCTGTCTCAGGTTCTGCATCCTCCTGAACAAAGTAATTTGATAATCCCTAGGAATGAATTTCGCCTTCATCTTCGCAATCATTCTGTCCCAGCTTTTGATCTTCTGCTTTCCCTTGTAGCGTCTGTCATCTTGCAGTTCATCCCACCACAATGCCGCATGTCCTTTCAATCTCATGGCAGCATGCTTGACTTTCTTGTCCTCTTCAACATCTTCATAGTCGAAGTATGTATCTAGAGCTCTAATCCAGTCTAGAAGCTCCTCTGCATCCAAGTTTCCCTCATAAACTAGAATGTCCACTTTCGCCCTTGCACCCATCTTAGAAATAGCTCTAATCAAACGTTCATTTGATGCATCTTCAGCTGCAACTTCTTCTTCATGTTCAACCTCAACTTCGCTCTCGAAATCACTAAGATCCCCAGCACTGACTGTGTGTCTTTGCGTTGTCTCCATGTCTTCGAGTCTAGCTCATAGATCGCGCATTTCTCTCTCCATGGCTGGATCTGTCATCTACCTGCCTCTTCTTCTCGGCATTTCCCTATCCTCTGGTGGATCAGGTGTTTTCATGTCCCTTCTCCTTGGTGGCATGGTGAATTCTTCTTTTTCTTCTCTACTACAGAAAGCAAAGAACCTTTCTGTTCTCTGATACCAAACTGACGTCGACACCCTCCCAACACAACTCGCAGGTTGGAAGGTCCACGTCAATATAGGATCTTTCCTTTTTCCACGGCCTGAAGAACTCTAACCGGTTCTTCTATTTCCCTATCGAGAAATCTGCACCCACAGCAAACTCTCACTGGATCCCCTTGTTACACTTAGGAGATCGGAATTCGCGCTTTTGCGAATCTGTATGTCGAGCATTGGTATCTCAAATCCCCAAAACCCGACAATAGTCAATGCTTACCTTTTTCCTTCGAGATTTTCCCTATCGTGATTTTGGCACTCACGATGTCGAACAACTTGTCTCACCGACTCCCGAATCCCAATATGCTGAAACTCCGATGCACGCACGAGTTTGACTTTTCAACGCTACCTCAACCCTGTCGGGACTTCGGACTTCATGGTATCACGAATCCTGATGCAATTGTTTTAGGACTTCTCACCACGAAACCCTGAAATAGTGTGCCACCTGTCCACTCGCTGAATCCTGTGGCCCCACACTGTTCCCTTAGCTGGTGAGATATCATGTTTCACGATTTCGCAATTCCCGTTGCAATGTTCACGGGACTTCAACCCACGAAACCCCAATATGGCCAACCACAAATAAACGGCCCCTGTGGCTCGGATCTACAGTCCTACCCCTCCTGAGCTTTGAACCTTTAGAGAATACTCACAGTATCTCCCCTGCTCCTTCATGAGATCTGATGGCTCATGGAAATTCGCAAATCCTCCTTGGAGAATTCCGACCGTCCATTCTTTCTCTAAGAACCTCTGCACAACTGACTAAGTTGCTCCTCTCTGTGGAACTCGCCCTCCTGCGCTCAAATTTACGATGCCTCTGGCAAACTTCAAGGTACTACTTCTTCTGCGTTGTCCTTCAACCATTTTGAAGGCCTTATCCTTCCTGAGATTCCTTATAACTCTAAGTCTTCAAGAAGACTCTTGTGCGCACTCCATGCGGCAACCTTCAGACACTTCCAAGTGTTGAATCCTTCCGACCCTTCACACACCTGCAGTAGCAGTCCCTCAATGCTTCACTCAGGTTCACAACCCTGAGACTTCACTTGGCTTGCGCACTCCTCGCATGGCTCCTATGCCTATCTGCACCTTAGAGCGAATGAGAACAAAATTTATCTCTATCTAAACCCTTTGTCAATGCACTCCTTGCGGACACCTCAACTGCACTCCTTGCAGGAATCTGGCTCAGATACAGAAACAATTGAAACTCATTCCTAATTCCTCTCATACTTCAAACTCAAACATGAAATCATATACACAGCATAAAAATCAAATGCATAACAGGAAGCAAACATCCATGAGCATATCATTCAGCATCAATATATAGAGAACAAACATGAAACCATGAATTTGGATCAAACTCTTCTATTAATCCAAATATTTGTACACGGGTGTTCTTACACAGCTCTCTGCTTCTCCTCTATGCTCACTACTGATCTTCCATCCTGTTACAACACACAATGAGGGTGTCTATATCCTGTTTCCCTCTTGCACTCTAAAACTGTCTAATCTACACATTCAAGTCTACCTACTTGCATTAACTACTTTAAATGCCTTCTATCTACTAAGGACGAGAGAGAATTGCTCAAGGTCCATTTACATTATACAAGTGTGCTTCATTAAATTTCCACATTTATGTTCGCGCATCAACTCCAAGAGAAATTCAAAATTTGTGTTGGATTGTCCAGTTGTCCTTCGCTTCCGCACTGGCTCGCTTGATGTTGGAGATGCTCCTGCATCATTCCTTCAGTGTCCTCTAACACTTCAGTCTGAAGAAAAAAAAACGTTTCATGATCCCTGCAGATTCCTCTAACACTCCAACTCCTTCCTCTGCCATGCTCTCTTTGAAATGTCACTCATAATCTTTCAAATATAATTGCATTTATCCATATTCTCATTAAATATTTGGGAATAATATATTTGAAATAAAAATAATTCCCAAATATTTTATATCCTGTAGAATTAAATTTCCATAATTTAATTCATGCCCATGGTTCTTTTAAAACCATGTCTTGTTTTTCTCAATTCACCATTTCACTGTAAAAAACATTTACTATTACTATTTACCTATGAAAATCATTTACTGTGTAATGTTTTTCCAATTTACTGTTTCACTGTGGAAAAACATTTACTGTGTGTTTTTTCCAGTTTACCGTCTTTGGTAAAATACCTTTCATCTTCTTCTTTTACTTTTGTAAATCTTTGGATAAATAATTATCCAAGTCTTCATTCACATGCATCTTCCCATCTTTTTCATGGAAATAAACATTAATTTATTAAATCTTACCTCTATAAAACCTTTTCACTGTTAGGAGGAATTTCATTTATTAGAAATTCCACAATTGTTGTTGAAATGCACTCCTGGAAAAATGTCGCACATTAAACATATGATAAATGGTGCATTTATTACATCGGTCTTGGGCTAGAGTGGTTTAATCCAAATTACTTTTACCTCCACTGAAACCTGTGACCACCAAATAAACCACAATAATTTTCCTCAACCCACCTTCAGATAATTAACCTCCTTGCTACTCCAATCCTCGATATGTATGTGCGCCCTCATGGAGGACATGACTATTTTGGATGATCATTTGAGTGAAGGATTTAGGTGATGGGAGCTTGACGGAGCTGGTGAAAAAGTCTTAAAATCTGAGTGGAAATATAGCACAAGGACAAGTTGCTTTGGAAAAATAAAATGCAAATTAGCAGGTGATAACACCATCAACTTTCGATATTGGGGGTTGGAAAAAATGGCTTTGAGTAGACCGCTTTTCACCCCGATGTACCTCTGGTGTTACCACATGTCCACGAAAAGAAACCGTGGTATTTTCCACGGCTCGCTTTCACATAATTAAACCTCGTGTTATTTCATCACTCGATACAGGTCTTGGCCATTGCTCTAGGCTGCTCCATGACCTATGGTCCGTCAGGCCCCACCTTTTGCGCCTCTGCTATATTGTCCCTTCTCCGCAAAATGTATCCCTGTCCTCCAAATCATGTCGTATCTCTACACTACTTTATCCCTCTGCTAAATATCAAATTTGTAGTCCATACCAAATTGTTATGGTGATAACATAGGCTCCTGTTGGGGATGCTATCCTCCCAATGAGGTAGCAAAGAACTCGTAGACCCGGTGCCTCATCCATTGGGATGCTCCCAAAACATGTCTGTGTACCCTGATCCGACCTATCACCAGTGTCTACTGAAAAACAAACTCTGCACACTGCTCTCAACTGGATACTGAACACTGAATACACTGCTAAAATTTGATTATACACACTACTGGAAATCCAAACTGAAAAATGCTTGACCAACAAGATTATTTTCATACTCCTATCTACTATAAAATTGCTTGAAATGAATACTCAATCAAGTGATGCTAAAGTGCCAATGCAACCAATCAAGCAATTGGCTTCCCGGTTTTTCTCCGATCACATCTTTCTTAAGCAGGCAGACAAATGTAAACGATGGTAGCTGAAAACAAAAGTTGAATCCAAAACTTGAGCTTATGAATGAAACAAACTCCTCCTTCACTTAAGACTATAATAGGATGGCCACAGGATCTTGAAAAGAATGAAAAAACATTTCTTCTTGATGAGCAAAAACAAAAAGACAAGCCTCTTTCATAAGTGTTTGTTGCTCTTGCTCTATCTCTTCAGTTTTAAGAATATTTTGAAATGAAATTGCAGCAATAGGTTTGTCTCCTCTTCCATGCATATCAACAAAAAAATTTGTACATTCTTTAACATCTTCAAATGTGACAGCCATATTATGTACATCAAGGATATCGTCTTGTTCATCAAACAATTATGATTTGATTTTATTAACCTTCTGCAATTTTCTTGAGGACAGTCATTTTGACTTTCAAATGAATGAATGAACCTTCTTGTAAATGTGAAAAGATAACATCATGAACTATTTCATAGTCTAAAGTTCCCATGGATGCATTTTCAAAACCATGATTTTCAAATGAATCAAATAAAACAATTGCCTCTTCATTATCTTTCTGTATTTCTGATTGAAAAATGGCATATGTTGTTTTGTTGCTTTCCTGAAGTTCTATTTCATTTGTTTGTTCATTGCTGGAAGTTTCCATAGATGCATTTTCAGAATCCTCATCCATTTCTAGGCCACTTAGAATTTGAACAACCATATCATTCATAGGGGGAGAAAGACAACCTTGAAATACTTTGTCTTGCTGAAAATCTTGCTAAATATCGTCATCAAGTTTAGGGGAAGGAAAATGACTTTCAACAACAATTTCTTGATCACCTCCACCTTCAACCAAATTAGGAGGGGATACTATTTGTTGTTGGGATGAATATTCATAAAGGGCTTCTATGATTTCATAATTCTTACACACTTCATCACCAAAAACATTTTTAAGGTACTTAATGAAATGTTCACAAAATTCATAACAATCTTCAAACACCAAGGGTGAAGGATTAGATTCTCCATAATGCTTAAATAATGTTATATTTAAATCTTTAAGAGAGTATAAGCTACCTGGTTTTAAACCTTCATACCATAATCTTGCTTTCCCCTCTAGAGTAGCCATAAAAAATGTCATCAAACAATCCTCATGAAATTCAACCCCCAACTTACATATGTGCATGTGAAATCTAATCAAGTGCAAGGCAACATCATTTCCTTTCCCAGCTTCGAATTTAGGAAAATATTTTTGCCAATTTATGTGAGGAATACGATTTGGAAAGCTGGGAATATGATATCGATTCATTGGAGCATACCTTGCACATATTAAACTCATCTTCAGATAGTGGAGTTGCCAATGATGTTTTGGAAGATGGATTTTGCATTGAGAGTGGAGTCGCCAGTGAAAATTTAAATTTTTGGATTCTTCTACCAGTGGAATCACCTTCAAACTGATTTTTTGATGTGTGGAGTCACCAGAGCAGGAATAGAGCCAATATGTGCCTAAGTGTCTATTGCTCTCAAACCTTAGAACTCAACCATGTCGTTCTTTCCCAGGGAAATTTTTTCAATTTCATCCCCGACAACGACACCAGAATGCTAGAACTATGTAAATTTTTTCTGGATCATAGATAAACGACAGAGGTAACTATTTCAACTAGCTTTAGAGCTGAGGCACTAGCCTTCTCAACTCAAAGAGGGCTCTCTCATGTCACTTGATATTTCTTTGGAAATCGGTGGCTAGATTTGTTTTGTTTTGGGGTTTTTTAATAAAGTTGTTAGCAATGAATGGGAGGAACACACAGGGATATGGAGTCAAAATTCTTGAAACTGAATGAAAACATTGATCAGCAGGTAGAAATATCCGGAGGATAAAGGCTAAATGAGGCAATGAATCTAAGTTGTGAATTGAGATTTTCAAAGTGTAAGAGGAAAGGGAAAAAACAAGTAACTGCCTTAGAGCATTAATAAAATGAATTTTGAATTAGTTAAGAAGACAATTACACAATTTAAATTGCTTAAGCCAAGAGCATCATAAGATGAATTATGGGCCTTTAACTCTCCAATTTAAACAGAAAAAAATGCACATGGAATTAAAGAACACGGGAAATACAAACAATGAAGGAAGACAAAACTCATATCATAGCCATTAGAATATTTTCATAAACAATTCAAAATTCTTCTGCATGTGTATTCAATTCAGTCCTAGAAAAATTACAATAGATTCCAAAACCACCAGAATTGTGCCCTTTCACTTTTTCCCACCACTAATAACTTAGAACCTCTAATGTTGGACACACCTACCACACTTAGAGTAGGGGGGTGAATGAGTGTGGGGATCTTTTTCCCAAAACTTCCCTCTTACACAAAAACTTCTTAGTTAACATTCAACATTTTCGCATTACTCATTGTTGTCATTTATAATCAGTTAGATGTGAATACATATCAGCATCATATCATCAACAAATCATCTCCACAAGGAACACAAAGAACACAAGATGTGTGTATAATTTTTATTTTTATTATGGACTTCAATCCGGGGCTTTTTCAACAACAACTGAATAGAGTACAACTCTACAAGAGCACCAAATCTATATGCAAGACTCATATTACATTCTCAGCACCAACTGAGATGAGGCAACAATCCTCAACATATAGCAATCTGTCAACATAAACAAGTGCATCAACCATGCACCAACCTGTGCCAAACAACCTATAATCAACTTGTACCATAAACAAGTGCATCCAACCATGTAACAAGTATATACCAATCATGTGTCAAATAATCATCAACAATGATTCATGAATATGTACCAACATCATCAACTATACACCTCATGTGTGTGCCAACTCATCAACTGCTTGTCTCAACCATGAATAGTTTTGGATTAGTCAACAACCCCAACTTGAAATAATCATAAATTTTTACATGTAATGAATAAAGATATGAAACTGATAGAAAATCTTCTTCAGTGTGTTTTATGTAATTACTCCAAGTGGCACTACTTGGAACCTCTCAGAAAAGGCGTTATAGCAAAAATGGCATACCTTGCTGAATTTTGGCTTATTCTAGAGAGAGACCTTGTAGAGCATGGCCCACACAAAATATTTGTTGAATTGATCTGAAACTATTACACAACATACTAAAGCTTGTACCCTAACCAACACATTTGGGCTCACTAAATTTGGATCTATTATGAATAAATTATGACGTTTTTACCCAAAACCCCTGTTTTTTACTAGTTTCAGGACTAGCCACAAACCCTATTTTCCACGGAGTGTAAATTCAAAAATACAACGACCCACAAGATGATTTTTTTACCACAGATACTTGGGTATGTTTTCTCAATGGAATAGCAATTTCACGGTCTGAATCATTATATAAAAAAAGTTATAGTGAAAATGGTGATATGGCCTGTAAATAACATACCTTAGAAAGCATCATCAAAAGAATTTATCCTCCCTTCAATTCCGGCCCTCTTTTCTTCACCTTCCTTCTGAAATTGTGCTTATATATCCTTGGTCACCTTAGTCACCTATAGATATTCAATATGCTCAAGTGTTCCACACCAAAAATGCTCAAGAATCTCTCACAAGAAGCTCTCCATCAATGCTCCAAAAGATATTCTCACAAGAATCTCTCCATTGATCCACAAAAAGGATGATGTACAAGAGACCATTGTTATCTTATTTATACTTTCATATTCTATGTCACTTAACCCATTTTTAGGTCACTTAACCCATTTCTAGGTCACTTAACCTATTTTCCTTATTTTAGGGTTAACCACTTTCCATAAATAGAAATTTCTCCAATATTTTATCATTTAAATATTCCTTCTTGATTTTC
>ML807782.1:7355-22803 GCA_009831015.1 Picea engelmannii
TTTTAAACAGTAATTCAACAAAATAAACTAACACAGATGAATAGCACACATGAACACCAGAATTTAAGGTGGAAACCCAAATAGGGAGAAAACCACCGCTGCTATTGTCTCTGTCTTCAATGATTATTATTAAGAAAACATTCAACAACAATGTACTAGTGCATACTCATACTAGTACGCAGGCTTCTACCTACAGAAGGCTACAACCTTCTCTCGTTTACCAGCCTTTCCTGGAAGGGAGCTTCAACCCCCTGAAGATAGCACCAGTTTCTACTGGCAGATTGCTACTACTGAAGGGTTTAACCCTCATACTCACTGCTGACCACGTTTCATTAATTTTCACACTGGATCAGGCAGTTTCATCTAATGGTTATGACAGTAACATAAATTATCTCGAGAGTAAACACAGATCTACAGACTGTCAGACAGTTACCAAAGGACACATATTAAACAACTCAATAAACTTGGAGATGATGCCTCTGATCTCATGGTTGTTGAACCCATAGCCGTGATCTCTCTGTCAATGTAGATCTGCCGCCTGACTGCCACAAGGAAGTTCCTCTTTCTTCAAACCTTTCATGCTTCCTGCACAAATGACATCACCCACCAGTAGATATCCCTACTGTCAGAAAAATGACCTCCGCATCCTTCAACTTCATTCTCTGCCGAGAGCATCGACCCCTTTTTAAACCCATTTGTCCAGGACCCGTTCAACGCTCATCGGGTCCCATATTTATTTCTCGGAGGAAATCGGGCTTCTATTTTTAAAATTTGAATTAAACCTACACGCGTCCTTTTAAATCAATGGTCCTGATCATTTCTGGGTTTGACGGTTTAGATTCACTTCGCGATTTCGCATTTCGCGAAATCGGAGTTTTTGATGTCAAGTGACTTTGTTATTTCAAAGTCCCGATCCCCAATGCCAATACGTCCCTTTCCATGCGCTAGCCCAGCTGGCTTTATCTCCCGGCCAATATGACCGTCACACCTTACCCCGTCGGGGCTATCGGGATATCGCGTATCACGATTTCGCGATATCTGATGCCATTGTTCACGGGACTCGCAAAACTCCAATTCTCGATTTTCGATGAAGCACCTGCCACCTGTCCTCCTGTTCTGCTGTGCTGACAGTTGTCCCCCACTAATCGGGGTTTCACGGATCGCAATTCTTCCTTGCACAAAACTCTTGTCAACGGGATCGTCGATTTCCCGATGAACAAAATGCCGACGACGCCTTGATCTTCGACACCTGTCCCTCAGATGGACGGTCTCGATCGATGTTGCAATCCTTACCATATCTCGATTCATGAAACTCCGATGAATCTCTTCATACGCTGGCCCTCCCGGCTCAGCTCCCGCTCATATGACCAACTCCCGTGACCAATACCTTATCCCGTCGGGGCTACGGGGTTCGCAAGTTCGAGATGCACGAACTCCTTGCTCCTGGGATCTCCGATATCCCAATATGCGATGTGAGATGCCACCTGTCATTCCACGCCAACTCCTCTTGGATCCTTTGACACGCGTCCTATTTGAGATCCACGACTGTGGTCTCTTCTCGCAGTTCGGGGTTCAGCAGGCCTTGCACCCTTAGTATCAAGACTCTCGATTTGTCGATGCCTCTGCTGACGTCACATGTGGTTTGACACATGTTAGATCCTGCCACGTGTCACTCTGATTCGTGACTTACATGTGCCTGAAGTGTTGAATCTGCCTGACACCTTTCATTCCCTGGTTTTGCCACGTGTCCCTTGCTGACGTGGTCTGCTGTCGTGAGTTGGATCAACGGTTCAGATGCAATCTTGGCTCAACGGCTCTGATTACATCACGAAATCGCATATCGCGATTTCGGGGTTTCCGTTGTCATTGTTCACGAGACTCGTGAAACGCCGATTCCCGATTCTCTGATGAAAGGAATCAACGGTCCAGATCCCATGCGTGCTTTAACGGCTACGATCAAGTCGCAAAATCGCATATCGCGATTTCAGAGTTTTCATTGTCGAATGAATTGGACATTGCAAAGTCCCGATCCCCGATTCTCCGATGGCTTATCTCCCTCGCATCTTTGGCAGATCTGACGGCTGTCGGGTATCTGCTTCTAATCTGACGGTGCAGATCACTTCTTCTACACGCCAACTCCTGCGCTTAACATCTGCGCAGCTTCTCCCGATCCAACAACTGTCAGGATTTTCGAGTGAGATCGGACGGCTCTCGGTCTCTTTCCTGTGCTCCTTGCGCGTATAAGAATGCTATGCCTCCTTGCGCGCAGTCATCCTTGAAATCATGCCAACAATCCTTTGTACATTCTTCCTGTACACATGCATTGCTGTACTTGCCATCAATGACAAGCATATGCTACCTGTTAAACATTTCCAACACGAAATTGCTTCTATGTGTTCATCTTGAGATGGTTCTTGTTCTTCTTCTTCTTCCTCTTCACAATCTATGTAGAATACTTTCGTCTCACCACACTTATGTCCCTTACTGTACTTGTTGTCACAATTAAAGCCTAAACCTTTTGCTTTTATTTCCTCCAATTGTTGAGGTGTCAACCTTGTAGGTTGAGGTGTTTTAGAAGAAGGAGCATTATTCTCTCTATAGATGTTAGGATTGGTCCTTCTAGTACCCATAGCCATATTTTTACTTTCAACATTTCTTGCCACCCTAAATGCATTCTCCAATTATTTGGGTTCCCAAAGGCAAACCTTATGTTGAATGTTATCTCTTGAAGTTCCTATGAATACATCAATCAAGTGCTCATCTGGAATATTTGTTACCTTTATATTCAATCTTTGGAAGTTCTCAATGTGCTCTGTAACTGAACTCTTTTGTGTGAGATTTATCAATTGGCTAAAGAAGGTATTTCTCCTTGTATCCTCATAGTGTTCTATCATTTCTTCTGAGAAAATTTTCCAAGTGACAAGTTATTTATCGAGAACAAAGACATCTATACCATACAAATTGATTGGGTTCTAAATATAAAGAACCAATTCATACCTTTTGTGTATATGGCACATTATGTAGATCAAAGCATTTCTCCATCTGAAGTATCCATGTGATAGGGTCCTTTCCATCAAACTTCCTCATATCGATCTTAAGAATGTGGTTGGTCTTCAACCCAAGGTTAGATTTTCTCCATTCTTGATTCACCTTCCTTGTGTCCTCATCATGAATTTCATGGGATGCATTTTCACTTTCAGGTGTCCTCTCTGTTACAAAATTTTTCAATACTTCCACGATCTCCCCTTTTAAAGCATCCATCTTAGTATTTATTGCCTCAAACTTAGCTTCTGTTGAATCCAACATCTCTTGTAGTTCATCTTTTGTTATTGTCTTCTTTTGTAAATCATTTATGTCTGTATGCATTTCTTCACCTTCATTAAGAGTCCAAGTAGGATTGTTTGGAGGCTTATTTGGTGTAGAAGTTCCTTTTTTGGGTGGCATGTTGGCCAAGTATCACTTTTGAACCTTGATTTTGAGGTGGTTCTGCTAGACAATCTTTCTTCTGTTGTATCTCCCAAGTTTCAGCCCTTCTGGGTATGAAACTTTCTTTTTTGTAGTTCTATAATATTTCTTCTCTGCAATGCCACAGGTATGATCAAAATTGGATGTACCAAGTGGAATTTACGATAACTGCCCCACAACTTGTTGATTTTTGGCCTTTCCAGGAGATCTCACTTTTATAGAATGCCCCGCACAAAATAATTGATATAAAATTCTGAAACTCATACCAGAAATACTATAGACTATCCACTATCCAATGAAACTAGTCTCACTCAATTTGGATACCCTAGGAAGAAGTTATGATTGTTTTACCTGGAACACCTTCTTGAGACTGGTCAATAGGACTAGTCCGATAGCCTATCTTCCACAGGGTGTATCTACAAATGTACGATTACCCAGAAGCTGAACTTTTACCACGGATACCTTACTAATCTCTGTGAATGGACTCCATATTTCAGGGTATGAAACACTACATAAATAGTTTTATAGTGACAATTCCATAATGACTCAGTTCTGGATGATTCCAGAACCCTATCTTGAACAGGTTGTATCTCCGAAAGTATAATGCCTCGGGAGATGAAATTTTAACCCAACGTACCTTGATCTGTATGATAAATATCCTCCAATCTATTCCTTCTGAAATGTTGTAGAAAAAATGTTATAGAAAAAATTCCAAGGTGTCTCGGATGCAGCAGTGAAACCCCAAGACCTTGAGCTCTGATACCATATGTTAAGAACCAAATATCAATATAGCATAGAAAAACCTCAGAATAAGTACTCAACGCCTTGAAAAAGAGATAATTTCAGATAATAAGCCTCTTCAAGGGGCAACCTCATTTTACTCCACATAAATGTTCAAGTGCAAGATGATTCCAAATGAAAATTTCTCCTTGGTATATATACGAGACTAGGAGGTATAATTACAACTAATGGAATAAAACCGACATAAATAAAATAAAATTATTAATGTAATATGCCCCAATTAGGGGTAATCATCCAATATTAGGGCTTAACATATGCACATAGATGGATTCATGAGATGATTAGTTGGTACATAGAGCATGGGTCATAAGCCATGCATAGCAGTGTATTTTCAATTGAAATCAGTGGAATCAATTGATCATGGAAATGGAAACAATGAAATGCATATCAGAATAGGGAAAGAGAAATTGTCAACAGAAGCTATATCATAAAAACTAAATCAATTGATAGCATGGTCAAGTGAACATGACAAGTGATTGAAGAAATCAAATAATGAATGATTTTTATATATGTCAGCAAATTACATGAGGAAGCACCAATGGAAAATAAGAAGCACTGAAAAAGTAGAAAGGAGACATTTCACATGCATCCCTACATTGATCTACACAACATCTTGTAGAGAAGGGAAATCATCAGAGAGAGAGATCCAAAAAGGAAGATCAGTAGCATGCAGAGAGGGGGAGACATAACCACAAGGGGAGCTATTATTTTTCCCATTATTGGTTAGAGTAGGTATATTGTTAGGAGAAGACATATCAACAGGGGGAGTTAACCTTTTGTCAAAGAGGGAAAGAAAGAACAAAGGAATGGAAACATAGAGAAAGAATAGAGGTATGGGGAGAAACCCCAATGAGAGATACCCTTTTCCATTTATGTCAAAGGGGGAGAGTGAGAAACATTGATGAGGAGAAATGGTCATAGGGGGAGCATGAGTTTTGAAGAATCAATATTTACATTAGTGTTTAAATCAATGTTGGTGTTTCCATCAATGCCAAAGGGGGAGATTGTTGGACAATTGGTTTGGAAAGTTGGTTATCATTGATTTCAACCCTTGGAGAGGTCTAGAGATTTTGGGCATATGATTGAAATTTGTATGATTGAGATTGATGGTAAGTTAGTTGGGTGCATTTTATGTAGCCTACATGTAGCCCCATAGGTGTGGTTATGGGACCCTAAGTTTATTGAGGAATAATGACATGAAGGATAGTGAAATTGAAAGTAAGAATATCATATATGGATAGTACATGTCGTGTTGTTTCTGGTGATATGTGGTATGCCATGTGGTTCCTCATGGTTAGGGAGATATGGCCTTGAGAAGTTGGAAGCCCTAAAGAATGGTCAAGAATCCCCTAGTTGGTTACAAGTATTAGTCAAAGGGTAAAGTGGTTGCAACAAGAAATCCCTAAAATAAGGAAAGAGGTTACCTAGAATAAGTATAAATACACCTCAAGCAGTCACTCACAAGTACACTCACACATTTGTCCATTGATTATATTTCTTGTGAACTAGTGATATTTTTGATAAGGTTGAGACGACACTTTTTTGAGGTAGCAAAGGAAGGTCAAAGGTGAAAATCTCGGAGTTGCAGAAAATTGGTAAACTTAGTTTTCTGATGTTATAGGAGGGTTGCAAAAGGATGGGTCACGTACATCCATGGGATGAAGAAGGACAGGTCACATACATCCACAGGCTGTATAAGTACAAGCCACATACATCTGCAGCTACAAAAGAACAAGTCTCGTACATCTACATGCCTCAGACATAGAGAAGAGAGGACATATGTAGGTTGTAGGGGAGGAAAGAACGTATATCTGTGGGCTGTAGAAGAGAAAGTATACTCTATGTAAAAGGGATTGCGGAATTTTGTCAAGGGATGTTTGAACCAGGTTGTTGAGGATTGTGGAAGAGTTACAGGTCATTTTACAGTATATCAAGTTAGCTACAGTATATGAGGTAAGTTCTTAAGTGTTATAGTTATCGTGATATGGTACATGCATGTCGGTGATGGTATGGTACATGCTTGAGAGGCATGTCGTTTTCATGCATGGTACATATTGGGGATGTTATGGTACATTGATTAGAATCATTATTTGATATCTTAGTGTAAGGTTTGTTTACATGTTATGGTGTATACTTAAGACTTATATTATGGTACATGGCATGATTGAAAGGGATATGGTATATGGTTAAGACACTTGTTATGGGTGATGTGCATGGTTGGAACATGGTATGGTACATGATTGATACATGGTATGGTGTTGATGTACATTTTTTATGTACATGGTTGAGGCATATGGTACAGGTGTGGGTGCATGGTTGATGCACGGTTTGGTATAGGTTTTGGTGCATGGTTGATGCAGTTCTTGAGGTATAGTTTTTGGTATACAGTTGATAGTTTGTATGGTATAGGTTGTAGTATACAGTTGACAGTTGGTATGGTACAGGTTGATGGTTTGGTACAAGGTTGATGGTATGTTGGTGATCTTGGTACATGATTGGTAGAGGCATGTGTTGGTGATGTTGGACATCTATTTGAGAGGTTTCCTTGGTATATGATATATGTGAGAGGATTTGGTTGAGTATCAGTGACAGTGATAGGTTGGATAGATTGATCAGTGATAGGTTGAAGTGACAGGTTGGATATGTTGATCAATGACAGGTTGAAGTGACAGGTTGGATATAGTGACAGATTGACAGTGGCAACGATTGTGGTAGTGACAGTTTGGTCTACACTTATATTTTAGGGAGGCAGGATGGGGCAAGGAAAGGGGGTTGTAGCCTCCTTCTGGTTGGATTCAAAGAATCACGGATTTGGATCTTCATTAAGGTTGGATCCTGATGATCCAAGTTTTTTTTAGCACAAAATGAGAGTGGATATATAATAAAGAAATATATTGAGATATTGTAAGAGATCCAATAATGTAACATAGATATATCATATATATATAACAAGAGGAAAAAATATATAGTAATACATAATTTATATTAATGAGTGAAATGTACAGAACTATAAAACTACACAGTGAAAGACTCGCTAGAATGGTAGAAACTTATCTCTGAGAAGAGATGTGACACCTACGCTCATTCACAAGAAGAAGAAAAGTACAATGAGGCTCGAAAGGCCTTTTTAACATAAATGGAGAAACCCTAAACATCCAAAAACCTATCTCTCAAAAGATGAAAAACCAAAAGGTTTGTGGCTCCAATGTGGATATGAAGTGCCAAAATTCATGTGGGCCCCGATGGGGTAAGTTAGTACAACAACTTTCCGGGGTTGTAACTTTTCCATATGATCTTTGTTTTAGCTACACGATATCCTATTGGAAATTTATATCCAAGGACTAAAGATTATGCCATAAAATTCTAACTCCATCTATATTTTGACTATGGTGAGCTCCAAAAACATTTTTTAGGGCCTTAAAATGGCCTCGAAAGTTTAGAACTCGAAAATCTTGGAAACAACTATCAATGATGTGTTAGAAAATAGGACCGTGGAGCAATAAAATAAACAAATGCGGAAACAAAACAAAGAAGATACACAATACGATAGAGACACAGATTTACGTGGTTCACCCAGTGTGGGCTATGTCCACCAGAGAAATTGCCAGGTCCTTCCTTTATTATTATCCAGCGTATGAAGGGATACAACCTATAGCAAACCCGCTGTAACATCCTCTTCTTTCTCTCACAGTCTCCTATCTCAGAATACAATATTCTCCATCAACCATAGCCGCAATACATTTCCCCCATAAAAGAGAGTTTCCTTCTAGGGAAAAAAACCCTAACATAATCTCTATTGTTATATCTGCGACCTTATAATGAATGGTCCAGATTTACAATGAAATTACAATATACATTTACAAGGCAATTTTTCCTTCGGGGGCTTCACCCCCGAACCCCCACTGGGGGCCCGCTTTCCCCCATACCCTGCAGAGGGGGTACCCCCCCTCTGCACTCCCCCGCGTGGAAGAGTGTACATACTTATGGGGTGGAAATACTTCATGGGGTATAAACATGGATGGAAGTAAAAGACCTCTGAATCAGGAAGATAATCAGGCTCCACAACCAACAATCTCCCACTTGGAGACTGATCTCAACAACTCCACCGCTGTTGTATATGTTGGACTCTGAACCTTCTTGGACCTGGAAAATTTCTCATCTTCATCTTCATTCTTGAAGACCAACTAAAACTAAGCAAGAACTCAGTTTCTCCCTGGTTACTCCCTTTGTTAACATGTTTGCAGGATTCTGGCTAGTGTGTATATTTTCCAACTTCAAATGTCCATCTTCCAAGGCAGATTGTATGAAGTGGCACCTCAACTATATATGCTTATTCTTCAAATGGAAGGCTGAGTTCTTCGCAAGATGAATAGAACTCTCACTGTCACAATACAACCTGCTATTCTCTTGCTTCTTTCCCAATTCCTCCATAAACCTCTGTAACCAAATCATCTCTTTACTAGCCTCTGTAGCAGCAACAAACTCTGCCTCTGTTGTTGAAAGTGAAACAACCTTTTGTAGTTTTGAAATCCAACTTACTATTGTTCCACCTATAGTAAACACATACCTTGTGGTACTCCTCCTGCTGTCTTTATCACCTGCCATATTTGAATCAACATATCCCTGTAGAAAAGTGTATGAACCTCCAAAACATAATGCATGAGTAGTAGTACCTCTCAAATACATGAGAATCCACTTTACCGCCTCCCAATGTTCTTTACCTGGATTGTTCATATATCTGCTCACAACTCCCACTGCATGTGCAATATCTGGTCTTGTGAAAACCATTGCATACATCAAGCTGCCAACTGTTGATGAATATGGGACCCTGGACATGTATTCTATCTCCTCCTGTGTCTTGGGACACATTTCCATAGTTAATTTGAAATGGTTGGCCAAAGGTGTACTAACTAGTTTTTCATTCTGCATTCTAAACCTCTCCAACACCTTCTCTGTGTACTCACCTTGAGACAATGTCAGTTTGCGATTTTTCCTGTCTCTTGTTATTCTCATACCAAGGATTTTTTTTGCAGCACCCAAATCCTTCATCGCAAATGAATTGGTTAATTTCTTCTTGAGAACATTTATATCCTACATATTAGACCCTGCAACAAGCATGTCATCTACATACAATAGCAAGATAATAAAACTTTCGTTTTCTAGCCTTTTAAAATAAACACAGTGATCAAAATGACATCTACTGTAACCCTGTTCTATCATAAACCTGTCAAAATTCAGATACCACTGCCTTGGATCTTGCTTTAGGCCATATAAGCTCTTCTTCAACCTGCATACCAAATTATCCTTCCCTTTGACCTCATACACCTGTGGTTGCTGCATATAAATCTCTTCCTCCAAATCCCCATGGAGAAAAGTTGTTTTTACATCTAACTGTTCAAGATGCAAATCTTCTACTGCCACAAGACTTAAAATAGTTCTAATTGAAGTCATTTTAACAACAGGAGAAAATATTTCATCAAAATCTATACCTTTCTTTTGTGTAAACCCCTTTACAACAAGTCTAGCTTTGTACTTCTTTTCTCCTCCATCTTCGTCCTTCAACTTGTAAACCCATTTATTCTACAATGCTCTTTTTCTTGTAGGCAAATGAACCAAGTCCCAAGTATGGTTATTAACCAATGAATCCATTTCCTCTTTCATGCCTTGCTCCCACTTCCTTTTGGTGTCTACCTGCATTGCCTCTGCATACCATTCTAGGTCACCAAAATCAGTCAACAATAAATAATACAATGAAGGAGAGTATCGTTCAGGGGGTATACTTAACCTGGTAGATTTTATAACAACACTTGCAAGTGTTTGAGGTACCTGCTTCTCCTGTTGTTGTACATTTTGATTTTCTGGTTCCTTTGGAAAAAACATTTCAGTGATCTCATCAAGCACTGTGTATTCTTGTTTTTCTGTTTCCTGTTTCTTTCCTTGCAACTGATCTTTGTACATGACCTTCTCATTGAATATGAAATCTCTACTCCTAATGATTTTGTTATTTTCATAATACCATAAGTGATAACCAAAATCATTAACACCATATCCAATAAAGGTACACTTCTTGGATTTTTCCTCAAGCTTTGTTCTAATTTCTTTATCAACATGGACAAGTGCTTCACAACCGAAAGTTTTCAAAAAAGAATAGTTTACCTTTTTTCCTGTCCATTCCTCCTCTAGAATTCTACCATCCAAAGAGATTGAAGGTCCTCTGTTTATTAAGTAAAAAATAGTATCTACAACATCTGCCCAAAACTGTAAGGGCAAAACAACATGCAATCTCATACTCCTTGCACGCTCCATGATTGTCCTATTCATCCTTTCTGACACACCATTTTCTTGTGGTGTTCTTGGAATTGTCTTCTCTCTACAAATCCCATGGTATGAAAAATAATCATGAAACTCCTTGCTGCAATATTCACCTCCATTATCTGATCTGAGACACTTCAACCTTTTTTCTGTCTCATTCTCAACCAAAGCTTTCCATTTCTTAAAAGTATAAAAAAAATCAGATTTTTGTCGAATGCAATAAACCCAAGTTTTTCTAGTTGTGTCATCAATAAAGTAACATAATAATGAGAGCCACCAAGAGATGATACCTGAGTTGGTCCCCATACATCTGTATGCATAATCTCTAACCTTTCACTCTTCTTTTCTTTTCTGACTCTGAGAAATCTGACTATCTTTTGTTTTCCATAAACACAATGCTCACAGAAGTACAAATCAATTTGTTTAAGATCTGGCAACAAATTTATTTTGCGAAGTATATGCATCCCCTTCTTACTCATGTTTCCAAGCCTATGATTCCATAGTGTTGTATCCACTCCTATAGAAGCTAAAGATATAGAAGAGTCAATATTACCAGTACATAAATACAATGTACCTACCTTCTCTCCTTTCGCTATCACCAATGATCCTTTGATGACCTTCCACATATTATCTATAAATATGGATGTACAACCTTCACTTGCTAACTGCCCTGTTGAAATTTGATTTTTCCTTAAATATGGAACATGTCTTACCTCTTTCAACAACCATTGGTTTCCATTGCATTGCTTTATTTTTACCTTTCCCATTCCAACAATTTTGCATGGTGCATTATCACCCAAATAAACCTGTCAAAAATCACCTTGAACATAATCTAGAAAATGTTTCCTATGGGGTGTGGCATGAAATGAAGCCCCTGAATCTACTACCCAAGACTCAGAAATATTATCTACAGAAAGAATCAAGGCATCTTGTAACACATCACCTGTTACATTTGCTTCATGATTTCTCTCATGCCGTCAATCTCTTTGTTTCTTTGGAGCTCTGCAGTATTTCTTCCCACAATTCCAACACTCTATATTTCCAAGTCTGGATTTGTATCTACCCTTCCTAGAATTTCCACGGTTCCCAAAACCCTTTCCTCTATCCTTTTGTCTTCCCCTATTCTCCATGTTGAATGCATTTCCTGATGTCTCATCTGTGCTTTTCCATATCATTTCCTCACTAAGGATAACACCAACAACATCACCAAATTTTAAAGTATTTGAACTAGAGATAGAGTTACTTACAGCCATGACCAAGCCGTTCCAACTTTCTGGCAATGAGCACAAGATTAGAAGAGCCCTGACCTCATCATCAAAGTCCACTTTTACATAACTTAGTTGATTAGTAACTGTATTAAAATCATTTAAATGATCTACAACAGACCCACCTTCTGACATATTCATATTAAATAATCTCTTCATTAGAAATACCTTATTGGATGCCAAGGGTTTTTCATACAATTTGGCCAACGCGTCCATTAAACCCTTCGTTGTCTTTTCTTTCTAAATATTGAAAGCCACCGAAACTACCAGACTCAACTGTATCATTCCTAGAGCCTTTCTGTCAAGAATCTCCCATTCTTCGTCATTTGTATCCGTCGGCTTCCTTGTTATTCCGCCCAATGGTAGGAATAGATCCTTCTGATATAAATAGTCTTCCATCTACATCTTCCATAACTGGTAGTTTTGGCCGTTAAATTTCTCGACCCTAAACTTTCCATCTTCCGATATTGCTCCCACTCAAACCAGGAACCCTCTTTTCCTGCGAGTTACCTTTCGCTTTGATACCAATTGTTAGAAAATAGGACCGTGGAGCAATAAAATAAACAAATGTAGAAACAAAACTAAGAATATACACAATACAATAGAGACACAGATTTATGTGGTTCACCCAGTGTGGGCTATGTCCATCAAAGAAATTGTCAGGTTCTTCCTTAATTATTATCCAGCTTATGAAGGGATACAACCTACATCAAACCCACTGTAACTTCCTCTTCTTTCTCTCACAGTCTCCTATCTCAAAATACAATATTCGCCATCAACCATAGTTGCAATACATTTCCCTTATAAAAGAGAGTTGCGTTGTTTGGCTTATGGAATGATTTCGTGAACCTGATGTTGGAGGGGTTGGACATTGTTAACCAGTCTGACTGCATGAGATGACTGTGTGTAGAAGGAATCTTTATGCTTTTCTTCGATTTTTCTGACTTGATTCTGCTAGATATAGGGGTTTGGAACCAAGTCCACATTGGTTATAGTGTCCTTCTTTTCACTTCCTGCTCGAATCATGAAGAAGAAAAACTTCATCATATGAGAGACAACTTTTCTACACTATTGTGTCGAAAAAGTAGTCGTAAATACCTCTGGTATCCCGTAGAGATGAACCCTCTCAGTAACAATGAAGCTACAGGGTCGAGACTCATAAACAATATGGTGCTTCCATATATATGGCTGGTCCAAAATAACATCACATACATCCATTGGGGAAACATTACACAATACCTCATCCTTGAAGGGCTTGATGTCATAGGACATGTGACATTTTTGGCTGACACATATATCTCATTCCTGGTGAAGCCACCTGATGTTGTATGGTTGTAGGTGTGGTGTTGTTGAAAATCCCAACTATTTGACGATCTATATGGATATGAGTTTCTTTCATCTTCCCATATCAACAATGAAATGCAATGGGATCCCCTTCACCCACATATTTGAATGGAAGAGGCGCTCCCCCTCTTCAGGATATACTAGTGTTTCTTGTTGGATTGTTGTGGTTGTCACAATGGCAGTGGGGTTTGTGTCAATGATCTGTCTCCTTCCATTATTTTATGAATCATATTCTGAATCTGGGTTCATCTCTTTGTATTTGATCTTGGCCACCAATGATTGTTTTGAGCAACATTCATAGGTGTTACTCCAGGGGATTTTGTGGAAATTGCACCACTTTCCAGTGTCATTCTTTTTCTTTTTCTTTTCCTTACCCTTATTTTCATGTGTCTTGTACTAGTTTTCAGGAGGTTGTTTCTTAGGACCACCTTTTTATCATACTTTGGTTGTTGCGTATTTGCAGACTCGAAGTCCTGTTTGTTTTGGTGCTTAAATTTCTACTCGATTTTGACAACATATCTATAAGAAACTCCCAACGATGAGATGTACAAAAAAATAATTTTAGTTTGAATTGATCTTGGTGTATATCAGTAGCCACCCATTTATTCCAAATGGCTCAAAACAGTCTTCTAGAGACTTACTATTTTTAGCAGTTTTTCGGTTCCTAAACTTTTGGGACCATTTTGAGGACTTAAATAAATTTTTTCGAGATCGAGCACCTAAAATATATACAAATTCTTTAATTCATCCCTGAAAATGAATCTCCTCATTGATACCTTTCCAATGAGCTATTGTTCTCTAGAAACAAAGATTGTATGCCAAAGTTACACCTCTGGGAAGTTGATACACCAAACTACCCAAAACGAGGTGCACAACATTGTTGGTTTTTCATCTTCTGGGTTTACGGTTTTGGACATTGTTTATGTTAAAAAGGACTTGTATCCTCATTGTAACAATCATATTCTTTCGAATGTGAGTAGTCATCACATCTCTTATCAAAGATAAGCTTCCACCATTCTAGCAAGTCTTTCACTCTTTATTTCTACAGTTTTTTACATTTCGTTCATTAATAGAAATTATGTATTACTGTATCTTTATGTTTATGGTTGCATCTTTGATACATTTATATTATATTATTGGATATATTATATATCTCTGTACATTTATTTATTATATCTCCATTCTCATTTCATGTGCAAAATAATCTGGATTAGTGGTATCAAAGCAAGCTACTCTTAATCACTTTTTTTCAGTGCATGTCCCCGACAAGGACCGAGTATAGAAAGTTGGGTCTCTAGATTGTCTCTATTGAGGAGAATCTCTCCCACACTCCCAAGAAACTCTCCATGATGGAAGAAAAGAAAAATGACAGAGTAGACGATTCTATTAATCTGTTGCTTGAACAAGTTGTCACGTGATATAGGGACGAAATGATGCTATAGCAAGATTTGCCTCACCATTGCTATCTTGCACAAAGGGCCTTTTCCCATTTCCCTATGCAGACTTATCAACCCATTTTTGATAAATCCATGGCCAAAAACATATATTTTTCCACATATACACTCGCTAACTGCTTTGCAAGATGCGTATATGCTTGATGCTCCACTACAACTCGCGTATGTCGAGATTTGTGCCAGAAAATAAAAAATGAGGTCGGGTTTACATGTCACGACAAAAGATATCTGATATTTGGCCTTCCATATACTGGAAACGTTCCGACTCAACCCTTCAGTTGCATTCTGGAGGCTATAAGAGCACAATTTCGAGCTATGAAAAAAGAGAGAGAAAGCATTCAACTTTGAGAGCAAAGTTACCCTGGAGAGATAACATAGTTACCAACTTAATGAGAACTCTCCAGAGTTCTCATTTTTGGGGGGGTCCAATTTTTTACGTCGTTTTTAAAAATGGTGCTACCGGTAGCACCCCCTCTCCGTTTTTAGATGATTTTTGATATTTTCAAATTTTTGATCCCCAATGTTTCCACATTATTTTTTTAAATGCTCGCTTTTCATCTATTTTCATTTTTTTCTAAATATATGTATATTTTGTTTTTATTCAACTCCATTTTTAGTATTTTTTTCATGCTTCTTTCAATCTTAAAAATGTTTTTTACCATTCACTTTTTTGAAGTTACGATTTTTCATAGAATTTTGTCTCCTTAATTAATTTATTGTTCCATACTTTTTAAATATAGTGAAAAACATCATTTTTAACACATCGTTTACCTTTACTTCAATAAATAAAAAAACATTGTAGTTAAA
>ML807782.1:33259-59176 GCA_009831015.1 Picea engelmannii
ATGGTTGATTTTGAGGTTTTGGTTTTAATGGTACCAAGTGATAAAAATACGATTTAAAATGATCTCAAAATTTAACGTTTTGAAAAGAAAAGAAAAAATTCAAAAACATCTTATTTGTTTTTAGGTGTTGATTTTAAGGTTTTATTGAGCTATTGTCTAAGTTTTGAAGCCCATGTTTGAAAAATGTTGTACTTTTCACCCCGTTTTAAAAAATGGTGCTACCGGTAGCACCACGTTTTGATTTGGGGGTTGATTTTGATGTTTTTTATGCAAAAATATGGGTTTTTTGGGCCAAAGTTCTTGTTTTGAGGTCACAGTTCTCATTAAGTTGGTAACTATGTTAGATTACTTCATATTGAGTCTACAACCCTTTGTACCTCAAGTCTGAACACAGTGTTCATCCCCCAAGCTCTTCCCTTATTGTCAAGAGAATCTATTTATCTCTTTGCTATGAGCTTGTCGTTGGTGGAGGATTGAATTGGTGGAGACCTATTTGGAAGCAACTTGGTTTATTGGTTTCGAACCGTGCTGACACAAAAGTCTGTAACGTTGATACTTTTGTTGATCAATTATTAATAGAAATACTTCTTTCCCATCCAATCAATATCTTGTGAATATATGATTATTATCAATGGGCATTTTTGTAATGTTTATTAATGGATTGTTCTATCTGATGTGTTAACTCATTTTATATATTGTCACTATATACTTGCATCGCTTGTTTGTTGAGAACTTCTTGTAGGTATAAGGCTTTGGGTCAAAGTGTTCAACAATGGAACGACATAAAATGATTGGATGGAGGTAGGCTTCTTCCTCGTATTGCACATTAGTTTATATAGCACATGTTGGAATTGAGTTGATTTCTGCAGTCATACCTGTCTGTTGTGGTTTACCCTTGGCCATAGAGAGTTTTTCCCTTGTAACAGAATTGGCGAATCCACTGGGGAAGTTATCTTCCTTCTAAGGGTTGAAGTATTTTTCCTTCTTACGTTGCTCTTTTGCCTTTGTATTTCTTGTCATATCACAGTTCGACAGAGTCTGTTCACTTTGGGTCTAATTTTTCATCCTTTTTACCTTGCCTGGCTTTGTTTTAAAAGATATACGCCCTTTTCCCCCTGACAATCACGTGTCTACGCTTTTTGTCTCACTACAAGAGGTGTATATACGCCCTTTTCTCTTGAACAGGAGAGTATACCACTTCCACCTTGCTTGTTTTCTTGGTTTAGTGACTGTTGGGTAGGTTTTGAGGATCACTGAGCCTTCTTGGGTCTCTGTGGTATCTATTGAGATTATCTGGGATGACAAGAAACCTTTTTGGAGTTCAATTTTTGGACGACATCTTTCTCTTTGTTTTTCATTTTTGATTTGTCCTTGGTAGTTGGGTTGTCTTCTTAGCTGCTTGGTATTATGATCGAGTGATTGCTTTAATACATAGTAGAAGTTATATATCAAGTCTCTTATCAGTCCATGCATTTTCTTTTTAAATACATTGAAAATACAAAAAAAATAGGCATTTTGCATTAGTTGGTATTTTTGTCTTTGATCCTTTATCATTAGCTTAGCGCATTTAGTGAAAGATTTCATTTTACTTCTGAGTTACAGAGTTAAAATTGAAGATTGCACTATTTTTATTTAGCATATAATTCAAGGAAAAGTTAAAGTTGGGATTTTCACTATATCTATTTTTATTTTTATGCCGAGTCATAACACCATGAGTTTAATTTCCATACCTGTTTGAGTAATCACGACTAGTAAAATTTATGCTTTAAACTAAAATTGATTAGTCACGATTTTATTTTTTAGGGTGCACAAACTAGCCTAGGATTTAGTTCCTTGGAATAGGATTTTGTGAGTAAACTTCTCCAAGGAAATTAAATCAACTTATGTGTATGAGACAGGGAGTTGAGAAATCCATTGTATAATTGGTAATATCAGGATGCTCCACTCACACTGGAGTTAATCATGAGGTTGCACGAAGTTAGTTGAAGGGATAACCCCTGGATACTCACCTAGCGTCAGAGGTATTTCTATGGATTTATTTGTATCTGGGGATCTTGCTAGTACCCATACCTCTGTGAGAGGTGGTGCTTTCAAGGTTTTGAGCTTTTCTACCCTGCCCATACGGTGATCTAGACTTGCATGCATCGGTTATACAATGGTTTATTAGTTTCTTGACTTAGGTTTCTCATAACTTACTTGCAGGGGTTATTTTGCTTGTATCTTGGGTCAGATAGGGGTCGGACAACACACAGCCTTTACGGAGGATTACCTCTCCGGGGGGGTCTAACCGACTAGTTGTTAAGCCTACGAGGGCCCTTATAACTGATTATGTTACCTCCAAACTTTAGCAGGGAGTCTCAAGTCCCTCATGGACGAGGCATACCTTCTTTAGCAAGGGAAGCCACTCAACCACTTTAGCTCGTTTGCATGCATGTTGGTCGTTTGACTTTTTGGTATGCTCTTTGATTACTAGTTGGCCTTAGGATATCTTTTATTTGTTGAGATTCATAAGTCGTCGTGGAGTCAGACCAGCTTCCTCGCAGGTCCCGTCAGTTGTTACAGTTACCACCGGTTTTTGAGCTATTACCTTCTAAAAGGCATAGAATTATTAGGAGTGGTACACACACATCCACTTTTCAGACTTGTGATCCCACAAGGATGAGTATTGAGTCTAGTCTTCATAACATTGGGAGTTCATCAACTCCCAATCCCACTATAGTTAATTACATTCCTTCGACACATGCAGTCGCTACAGTTGCAGTGTCGGAGGCATACACCGGTACTGTGGCTCAGACCGTATTCAATGCTTCATCTCTTGCCTCTAACCCTTTTGGGGGTTTTGGCCACTCACTGAGTTACAATTTTCAGACCATCACCATGTCTACTAGTCCATTTTATTATGGTATTCCAAGTTTCACTTCGCAGTCTTCGACTACCATCCAAACTGTTGGCCATAACGCTAGCCTTGGATTTGGGGGCACCACACCTCCATACACTCCCTTTCCATTTGGTATCTCTCATGTTCCCCAAGCGAATCCTAATGTAGGAAGTGCCCCCTTCCCTAACCCCGGGTCTAATCCTTCTACGGTTGGATGGAACAACCAAGATGATGGACAAGTTCCACCCTATATCCCTATCCCTTGGGTGCCAAATTCGACCAACACTTTTGGCATAACAAATCCACTTCAATCCTTCGGATTTCCACCTGGAGGAGGTCAGTATTATGTATTGTGCACCCCCCAACCTAGATCTAATCCAGTTGGGGGCAGTTTTAACAACCATCAGTTTGGAGCTAATCCAACTGGGGGAAATTTTCATAAACCTTATCAGAACATTCCTGCTGTAATGATGCCCAATCCATCTTTCACGAATCTGCCTTGAGGAGGGTATTTTAATTCTGGACAAGGTTCTGGCCTTTACCAGAACCCTGGATGGAACGCAACTCTTAATTGTCAATATTTTGCAGGAGGATGGGGTCAGGTGTCGTAGCCCCATATTCCCTTTCTGCCCACGCTCAATCTGCCAGATTTTTATAAACTAATGAATGACCCTGTGAGTAATGATCCCACATGTCCCCTTGTCCCCACCAAGCTTCTATCAGACATTCCAAAGTTTGAAGGTAAGAATGGCGAGGACCCTGGTGACCACATCACTACTTTTCACCTCTAGTGCTCATCGAATTCTTTGAATCACGATTCTATTAGATTACGATTGTTTCAACGCACTCTTATCGAGATTGTGTCACAATGGTACATTGATCTACCTAGGGGAACATATGGGTCTTTTCAACAATTAGTGTTATCCTTCCTTAACCACTTTCAACTACCCGTTCGTTACGATGTTGGCCTTGAACTTTTGTCAACTTTATGCCAGGGTTCTGGTACTCATATTTCGAACCATATCTAGGAATGGTGTAGGCGAAGATGGTTAGTTAAGACTCCCATACCCTCGACCTTTCTTTTAGAATGGTTTTTTAAATATTTGCACACTCCTATTTCAAAGGACGTTGCTACTTCCGGGGTCTTCAATGAGGAAGAGGCCATTTTTAGAGCCCAGCAATTCGATTTGATCTATGCCTAGTCAAGGATGTTATACCACCTTCTTCCTGATGCACCATGGTCGACTCATGATCCTAGACAGGGTCTTGGGCCCCATGCCGATGGTATTGTGGGGTCCACCAATGTAAAGTCCACAGACTCAACAATGAAGTCTGCCAAAGGACCAGCTTCATCTGGATCCTCCAAACCCACCCAATTGGCGGATGTACATTCCATGCAGTCCTCAACAAACCCAAATGGTGACCAGCAACCAGATGGGAATAAACGGAAAGGTCGAAATAATCGTAGAGGTGGGAAGAATAAACCCAAGGACAAGAATAATAATGGAAAATAGAACGATAATGTTGGGGAGGGCACGAAAGAAAAGCGTAAGGTTAATTTTCCTTGTAAACTTTGTACAAATGATCACCTTACACACTTATGCCCCAAACTTGCGGAAGCTATGAGGCTTTTGAATCTCCCACCCACTGTGCTAATGAATCCTTTTCCTCACAACCGACACTTAGCCTCGAGTTCTTTGAACGCTAGAAATGCGTCTAGTGGGGGTCAAAACCCATCATCGCAAGATGATGACCATGTTTTCGTCAATATAGTCGGCGCAACAATTGATATAGCCACTCGCTCTCGAGATTACGACTCTTCAAAAGCTAGTACCAGCCTAGAAGCTCCTCCTCCACCCCTAGAGAAGAATTTACAGATCGAGAAACCAGAGCCACCATCTCGTATTTCAAAAGGTGTATTCAAGCGCTCTACCCATAACCCTAATGCTAAATCCACCCATAAATACTCTATCATTGAGGATCTGGGCAAAACACCTTGTGTGATTTCTGCTTTGGAGGTACTCCAGACCTATCCATCATAGAGGAATGCCTTACTCTCTGCCTTAGGAGCTCTAGAACCTAGTGTCTCAAAGATCATCAAGTTCGATGTCAGAGACGTGAAGCCTCGCTTACCATACCATGTGGATTTCCAAATCCATGTGGTGTATTCTAAATATACCATCAAATGAGAGGTTGTTGATGAAGGTGTTGCCACTTGCGTGATGTCCTTAGCCTGTTGGAAAGATATCGGTTCTCCAACCCTTTCAAAGTTGTTGACCATGTTGACCGCATTCAACGGTCATTCCTTCCACCATCATGGTATTCTCCCCGCCTTTTCGGCCCAGTTAGGTGGGAAGACGGTAGAAGTGGAAGTAGAGGTAGTTGATGAACCTCTCGATTATAACCTGTTACTAGGTCACAATTGGACTTATGCTATGGTCGTCGTCGTATCGTTCATTTTCCGCATGCTTTGTTTTCCTCATCAGGGGGATATTGTGACGATCGACCATTTATCCTTTGTGTACTCTAGTCCGAACGCATATTTTGGACCGTCGATTCCTGTGGTCGACAATTCTCAGCCAACAACTGAGAATATTGGTGTTGGAATGTATTCGTCCCTCATCGATACTTTTGAGTTATCGACATCGATTCACCACATTTACTCCATGTCCAGTATGCCCACTTCAGTAGAGAGGTCCATCCCTTTTCGCACTTCTTATTTCAGTGACCCTTGGACCCTACCTTCTCTGACTTTATCAATTGAAGGTCAGTCGCATGATGGCATGGCTATGCCACTATTGAAAACAGATATTGAATATCAAGATATCCTTGACTCTTCTGGCGATCCCAATCTAGTTTCCTTGCAGACGGTTGAGGAAGATCCAGTTCTCAGGCCCATGTGGGCCACTTCGTTATCTTGTTCACATGACTTCCTAGATGATACTTTTCCTTCAGACGAAACCATCCTTGAATCCATGAATTTTTTCGAGAGACCTTGGGATGATATGCATCATCGATCTTATTTTCTCCCAAGTCTTGAAAAGATTGAGCAAGGTGATTTTAGATCTACCCTGAGTGAGATAGCCGGTCACGTCGTAGTTCCACTTGATACACACAACATTTACATCGAAGGGAATATGGCGAGTATTTCTCCCACCATCCAGATCGATATCTCTTGTACCCCTAGAAAGATTGAAAATGTAAATATAGGTGCAGATTGTTTGCCAGAGGAGACTCTGATCTACACCAATCTCTTCAAAGAATTTTGAGACGTATTTTCTTGCTCATATGAAGAGATGTCAGGGATCGACCCCCATATTGTCAAACATGAGATCAGAACTTACCCAGATGCTAAACTCGTTCGACAACATCTTAGAGCTGTTAATCCTAGGAAGGCCCCCACTATTAAGATAGAGATAGAGAAGCTACTTAATGTCGACTTTATCTACATGGTTCCCTTGACCGAATGGGTATCCAACCCCGTTCCCATGAATAAAAAGAAAGGAACCATCTGCATGTGTATAGAATTTCATGACCTGAACAAGGCTTGTCCCAAAGATAACTTCCCCATGCCTTTCATTGATAAGATTCTCGATGAGTGTGTGGGAAGCGAAATATTTTCTTTTATAGAAGGATTTTCAGGCTATAATCAAATCCAGAGAAAACCCAAAGACCAACATAAGACAACATTGATATGTCCTTGGGGTATGTTTGCATACCGGAAAATGCCTTTTGCCCTAAAAAACGTCGGAGCAACCTTCCAATGAGCATGACTTTCTCTTTTCATGACCTCAAACACATAGTCGAAGCTTAGCTCAATGATCTTGCTGCTCACTCTCGAAAGAGAATGGATCATGCTATGCACCTTCGACTGGTTTTTGAAAGATGTCGCTACTATAGAATCTGACTCAACCCTCATAAATGCATATTTTATGTTAGATTTGGCCATCTCTTAGGATTCTTAGTCTCTGAGACATGGATCATGGTAGATCCACTTAAGGTTGAGGTAATTCTTCAATTGCCTCCCTCACGCACAATTAGACAACTTCAAGGTTTACAGGGGAAAGATAACTTTTTGCGTCGGTTTATTGTGAATTATGCCAATATCACTAAGGGTTTCATGTGCCTATTGAAGAAAGACACCCTGTTTATCTAGGATGAGTAATCTTAACAATCTTTTGACGCCTTAAATAAATCCTTAGTATCGACCCCTCTGCTAAAATATCCTGATTACAATAAAGATTACTTGTTGTATATCGTCACGTATGAAGAGACCATTGGTATGGTTCTAGTTCAGGAGGATGATGAGCTCCGCGAGCACATCATCTACTATCTCAGTCAAAATTTAGTCGGTCCTGAATGGAATTACTTGCACATTGAAAAGATAGCTTTGGTTGTCATCCACGTAGTCCAACGTTTACGACACTATCTATTGCTTTGAAAAACTACTATGGTTGTCGATGTTAATCCATTTCAATACGTCCTCACTAGACATATTATAGGTGGAAAATATAATAAATGGATTGTCATCCTACAAGAATTTGATCTTGAATTTGCTTCGGCCAAGTCCAAGAAATCACTATTTTTTGCAGAGCTAATATCCGATTTCCCAAAACTAGACAATGATGTTATTCATGTCGATTCATTCACAGATGAACACATTTTCCTTATTTCATCATCCGACCCCTGGTATGGAGATATTCTTTTATACCTTCAAACCTTGAAGTCACTCAGTATCTCTCGTGAGATGATTGACGACGTGTTTGATACCAAACTAAAAAGTATACAATCATTGGTGACACTTTGTATCGTCAAGGAATAGATAGCATCTTACTTCGTTTCTTAACTCATGAAGAAGCCGAGTTATTCCTTAATGATTTCCACAAAGGGTCTTGTGGTGGTCATCTATCCGGGCTTGCAACAGCCCAAAAAATCATGTGAGTCGGTTACTTCTGGCGCACCATATTTAAAAATTGTATTGAATCAGTTAATAAGTGTCACCCCTACCAGGTGTTCACTCGAAAAATGCGCTCGCACCCATCCCCTCTCCACCCAGTCATTATCGTCGGTCCCTTCACTAAGTGGGAAATAGATTTTGTTGATTGCAACCCAACTTCAGTTGGGGGGAATCAACACATTATCATGGTTGTCGACTACTTCACCAAGTGGGCCGAAGCCATTCCTACCATGAAATCCGATGGGAAGACTACAACATTTTTTGTATTCAACCAAATTATCGCCCGGTTCATGATACCGAGTGAGATTGTCAATAATCATGGAAGTCATTTTCAAAATGAAATGATGATAGACCTAGAATCTAAGTTGGGGTTTAGACATGATCACTCGTCTCCTTATTACCCCCAAAAAAATGGGCAAGTAGAGGCTGTCAATAAGTCTCTCAAGACCATTTTGCAAAAAACTGTCAGTTGGAGAAATTCCAACTGACACATCATGTTATATCCCGCACTTTGGGCATACCGAACCTCGGTTAAGACTGCCACCCATTTTTCTCCTTTTCAATTAGTACACGGTGTGGAGTTGATACTTCTCATTGAATGCGAAATCCCTTCTCTCAAATTGGTAGTTGAGCTCCTACCTGACACTTTGGATTTAGAGTGACGCCTGGTACACCTAGAGAGTCTTGATGAGCAGCGTCAAGACACCCTTACGGCTATCGCGGCAAACAAGAAATGTGTCAAGGTTCAGTATGATAAGTCTTTTTGTCCCCAATTGTATGTTGAGGGTGACTTGGTCCTCTTGTATGACCAAGCTAAAGAAACACTAAGGGCAGGAAATTTTAAACCCATGTGGCATGGTCCTTATATAGTGCGACGTGTTCTAGAAAAAGGAGCCTACAAGTTGGAAGATTATGAAGGGAATAAATTGGCTGAACCTAGAAATGGGCTCTACCTAAACAAATATTACACTTGAGCCCTGGGCTTGGGCGAAACCCTTTGTATACTAATGTAAATTTAGTGTATATACACTTTTCCCCCCTTTTTGTCTTTGGCTTTCTTATCGAGTTTTCCCTTTTCTTGGCAGATGTCAATGGAATCTTTGGTCTACGTAGGATTCGTAGACAGAGCTAGTCGTCATACATGGAACTTAGCTTCCGCCGCTTGGGTGATTTACTCGTCTGAGGATCTGCTGGTATCTTCAGGTAGTGTATGCCTAGGGCCATCCATGAATAATGTGGCAGAATATAGATCCCTTATAGAATTATTGTGCGATGCTATCTCACATGGTATTTTCTCTATAGAGGTGCGCATGGATTCTCAGTTAGTCGTACGTTAGTTAAATGGTCGTTACCGTGTGCGTGATACGACGTTACTCCGTCGATTCCTATGGGTACGTCTTTTAGAACGACAATTTGATTTTATTACATATTTTCACATTCCTAGAAGTTCTAATCATGTATCCAATGCGTATGCTAATTATGTTTTGGATTGGAATTTATCACATTTATAAAGAAAAAAAGACCATTAAATCAATGTACACATTGTAAGATATAAGTATAGATGAAGATATTTATTTTATATTTCCAAACAATATGGTGTTTTATATTACAAAATTGGGGCTAACCCCCTCAAAAATACATATACAACCGATGTACATGTCCTATGATATCTACGCCTGTGGACCCGGATGAGTCTCGTGATAGAAAACCACGGCATTGGCTAGATGTTGAAAGAGTCGTACCCATTCTCTAGGTACACCGACAACCTGCCTCTACATGGCTTCAGGTAGATCCTCCACCTGAACCATAGGAATCCTCTGCATCAAACGCAATAGGTTGCCATGCACGTTCTAAAGGACTCTCTACGCCTCTCCTCCCACTACCTCATTTGCCTGGTGCCTTCACCTATGTCATAGGAATCCCTCTGGTCGTTGTGGACCCACATCAACAACCACACAAGTATTGAGTTAATATTTAAAAACACCATCCAAAAAATATTTTTGTTCTTTTCATATACAAAAATACAAAAAATGAAATATATAAAAAACATTGTTTACCTATGGTGCCATAGGTGGATCCTGGTGGAAGCGGCATATCAAGATCACCTATGAAATCAATTCCCGCATAGGGATAGTCGTCCAGATCTATGATTTGTCTCCCCCACCAGAAGAAAAAATCATTGTTGTAGGGTGTCACCACCCTACCTCCCCCCTGCCACCTCATGACCTCAACCCATTGCGCCATAGTTGGATCACGTGGCCCTCTAGGAATGATCTCCACTTTAGGTCCCAGGCTTGGGATCCACTCGAAAAAGAAGTTACAAAGGATAGAGGCAAACCCAAAGTTTCTCTTTGCCCCCTAATTGCACTCTGTCAGCTTACCTTTCATGTTGGTCAGTAATGAGGTACACCAATCGTACATGGTAGGTATCACACACTCCAGTGTGTAAAACATAAGCGGTCTCGATGCTTGATGCAGTGAGGCTGACCCTATAATCCTGGTAAGCATGAGCACAATAATATTCAGGTTGAGGTTACCTATAGCCCAGATAGGGATTTCACTTTCCACCATGGGAGTCCTTGCAACATAGTGGGCCTCGATGTATTCTTCGACCTTCATCCCACTTCTGGCCCCACGTGACTTAAGGTCCACGACCTCTCCTCAGCGTGAAAGTCCTGTCAAGAAGTAGATATCCTCTACTTCGATCCTTAATGGTTGCCCATCAAGGATAAAGCTCTCGCTATCTGGATCCCAATAGCCCATCAACATTTCCAATAACCTCACTTGGGCCCTCATTCCTTTGAGAGCCCAAAACTTCTATAGACCACATATTTTCAATGCCACTTGAGCCATCATATCCCTTTCCACTGTTGTATCTACCTCCTCATGGTTTCTCTCCCTCCACTCCAACACCATCCTGCAAAACCCAAATCAATTTTTGAGTTAAAAACTATTTTTTTTTCCATTTTGCGCACGTATACATGGTTTATCCAGGAATAGTCGTGGGTAGGTCCTGATATACGCCCCCTGTAGTTCACACAGAGGTGCATATCTGGTCGTATACACGACATATAAGCAGAAACCCGTGTATACCAAAAAACACAATTTGCGCCCTTAAAAACTAAAAAAATTGAGCACAATTCAAAATTGTAAACCATTGAATTTGAAGAGGATGGGATAAAAAGTTACCTGGACTAGACGGCTTGCGATTCCATTGCCTATTTCTCCCACGATCGTCATTTGAATTCCGGAGGTATGTTAGTCCAAATCACACTATTTTGCGTGAAAATGAAAATGACGAAGTAAATTGTGATTTTATTACTATTTATAAAACATTTTTACCCATTTGATATAGTTTTATGCTATTATTTTGTCTAATGGACTAATTCAAAAATAGTTTTAAGCTGGTTTTTGTAGTTTCAACCCAATTTTCTTACAGATTTCAATGTAATGGTTGTTTGTTCGTATCCTCAAGCAGGTATATTCATAACCTATCATATAGGATAGGTATTCACTACATCATGCAATTTTGCATTATCCTTCAATTACCACTTTTTACGCCTTAGGCACGAACCCATTTATTGCGACGCATTAACCTCCATCTGCTATCATAGCATCGTTAATAAATGGTAGAGACTTACTAAACATGGGTACCCTAGTTAGAACCTCTTTTTCATTTGGTGCCCATGCCGAGATTTTCCTTATGACCGGGAGTCCATTAGAATTCGACACATGACTTTACAATGAGCCTCATTTCTCATTCATGTACATGTGGCCTTATCACCCGTGGACTCCCAGAACACGAGTCTTAGTTAAGATCTTTTCTAACTCGTTACTAAAAATTGAAAATATCACCGAGTGATTTGTCCCTTTCACACTCGTTAAAATTGGATTTGAAAGATCATGAGTCTTACTTAAGCTCTTTTCCGAATCGCTATAAAAAATGGAAAAGATCGTCGAGTGAACTTGTCTTCTTCACACTCATAAATTGGATTTGAAAAGACGTTTATTTGGCACAATTTTACCCCTTTTTCACACCAAGTAGACTAAAAGATATAAAAAAAGGAAATTTTTGGCGTTAAATTATGATTGCATCTCATGCCCTTGCTTGTAGTATCGAGGCTTTATCCGGTTTGCGCTTTGTGTTATAAACCATGGCCCAAGCAATTTGCATCCTCAACCAAGCAGAGCCTTGTCTATATCCTTTGCAATTTGACACCCTACACCCAGGAGGGAGCATCACCCTAAGTGTCCATCTCTCGCATGCATTTCCTTGCATTGAGCATAGGTACGTTCCACTGCTGGAACTAGTTTTGCTTACTTGCGACACTCGTTCCCTCCTCTGTATCATAGAATTCAATTGTTATGAAAAAAAAAAAAAATGGGAGGGAAGGGAGTACTATATTTTAATTGCCAGCAGTCGTGTCACCCTTGAACAAAGCACAAAGTTATTGAGTCCTTGCGTCATCATAATTTTGGGTTTAGCATTGCCTTAGGAAGCCGATATCGTTACAGAATTTTCTCTATCGACTGGTTAACTTCCAGCCACTATAGAGAACATTATGGATGCATCCTTCATCTAATTGTCAAATCATTAAGTCTATGATGCCAAATTCCACCGTATGTCTCATGCTCTTGTTCAAAGGAAGTCTATCAACCTGTGTCGGACACTCCTCAGAAATATTGACTTCGCATGTCATCCATACACTTAGTTTGTCTCAAAATCACATGATACTTTGGTCTTATGATGCACCCTGACCCTACTTTCATCATTGGTAGGTCACCTTGAACCCAACAATTGACATTTCATCATGGGTTTTTGACTGGGTGGTTTCCCTTGTGTTCGACGAAAAGACATCTATTCACACTTTGGGATTCGTGCAATGTCTTGGATTCCATTAGCCTTATTGCTAGTTTCCTCGCCTTTGTCAGCAGTTTTCATCACTGGCTACTATTCGAAGGGTCATTTTTGTGTCCCACTTGCATTTGTCACATGTGAAAGAAGCACAGGGTCATTGGTTCGTGAACATGTTCTTCGTCTGATCTCCACCAAATCATGAAGCTCATGCTTTGCTCCTCGTGCTGACTGATGAGAGATGCCTTAATTATCTCCTTTCAGCGGGTTTCTTTCCATCGACTTCAACTCATGTATTATGGATACGAGACTTAGATTTTTATGAGTACCTTGAGGTTTTCAATCATTACTAGCAGGCTCTCTCACCATTGACAGATGGGAATAAATCAATGTCTCCTGATCAATGGATCTCTCAAATGTTTGACACCAACTCCTTTATTCACATTTGTAGAGATGTACTCAGTGCCTTGATACCTACTTTCATCATTGGTAGGGTGTCTCATGTTTGTTAACGGTATACCTCAATGATCGATAATCAAATGATGTCTCATCGTGTTCGACCTCAACTCATTTATTCACATGATGTAGACTTGCACCATTGGCGGATTGTATTGAATACTTGAAGACATCACTTTGTAGACATAGCTTTCTTGAGTTGTTGCTTTCATTTCATCGTACCAGTACCTATTTGACTTCAGCGATCATGGGAGATTAGATTGTACTCCATGGTATACAAATATCTTCAGATTGATTTTGAGACTGGTTTCACTGGGCCTTGCTCATGACTATGACAACTATTGGCATGTGACCACATTTATATTTTCCTACTTATGGCCATGAACACTTGTTGGTATATTTTCCACATGGATCTGGATTGTATTTTTGGAAGCCATGTATGAAAAGTCAGTACATAATGTAATGAGCAATTGAGTTGGTCCAGTTGGTTCTCTACCACTCCACTTCTGTGTTATTTATAATGTATTTCGGCCATTGTAGATACTCCTCTGATCTCACACATTAGGGGGCATGTGTTATAGAAAGATTTGCCTCACCATTTCTATCTTTCACAAAGGCTCTTTTTCCATTTCCCTATGCAAACTTATCAACCCCTTTTTGATAAATCCAGAGTCAAAAACATATATTTTTTCACATATACACTCCCTAACTGCTTTTCAAGATGCATATACGCTTGATGCTCCACTACAGCTCTTGTATATCAGGATTTGTGCCAGAAAATACAAAATGAGGTCGGGTTTATATGTCACGACAGAAGATCTCTGATCTTTGGCCTTTCATATACTGGAAACATTCTGAATTGGCCCTTCAGTTTCATTCTGGAGGCTATAAGAGCACAATTTCGAGCTATGGAAAAAGAGAGAAAGAATTCAACTTTGAGAGCAAAGTTACTCTCAAGAAATTAATTCATATTGAGTCTGCATCCCTTTGTCCCTCAAGTCTGAACACAGTGTTCAGCCCCCAAGATCTTCCCTTATTGTCAAGAGAATCTATTTATCTCTTTGCTATGAGCTTTTCGTTGGTGGAGGATTGAAGTGGTGGAGACCCAGTTGGAAGGAACTTGGTTTCTTGGTTTCGAACCGTGTCGACACGGAAGTCTGTAACGTTGATACTTATGTTGATAAATTATTAA
Organism: Picea engelmannii; assembly: GCA_009831015.1. Taxonomy (NCBI): domain Eukaryota; kingdom Viridiplantae; phylum Streptophyta; class Pinopsida; order Pinales; family Pinaceae; genus Picea; species Picea engelmannii. The sequence goes on from ML807782.1 coordinate 47,598, forward strand.
TAGAAATACTCATTTCCTGTCCAATCAATATCTTGCGAATATATGATTATTATCCATGGGCATGTTTGTAATTTTTATTAATGGATTGTGTTATCTTATGTGCTAACTCATTTTATATATTGTCACTATATACTTGCATCGCTTATTTGTTGAGAACTTATTTCAAGTATTAGGATTTGGGTCAAAGTGATCAACGGTGGAACGACATCAAACAATTGGATTGAGGTAAGATTCTTCCTCGTATTGCACATTAGTTTATATAGAACATGTTGGAATTGAGTTTATTTATGCAGTCATACATGTTTGTTGTGGTTTACCCTTGGCCATAGAGAGTTTTTCCCTTGTAATAAATGATGGATAATTTTTCCCACATCCTTCAATGCCTATCGATAAAAATAGGCACGTCTTCATCAAGTGGCTACTTCGGAAGCACCTCTCCTTTTAAGGTACAAGAAATTTTTATATTTTCATATTTTAAGGTTGGATAGATGCATATGCCCTAGAAAAATGGTTAAATCTGCTAGAAGGTTATTTATTTGATCACAATTTTTTCGATAGGGAAAATATCACTGTTGCACTCTTTAAGGCTCTCCCCCATGTCAAACATTGGTAGGAAACTTACTGGGAGGAAAGTTCCATAGAGGAGTCGAGAATATATGGGGTCGAGCCCACTTGGGATTTCTTTATAGATGCAATCAAGGAACAATATTACCCTATTGGCAACTATGAACACCAATACATCAGATGGTCCATGTTGCATTAAGAGAAGGGCCAAGCATTGTCAGATTTCACCAATACCTTCCATACCTTGCACACTAAGTTGGGTATTAAAGACTCTGAGTAGCATTTGGTTCTGAAATACCGTGGCGCTCTACTTAAATACATCCAAATTGAAATGGATTTTCTGGAAATATCATCATTGGGTGCTACTTATCGATATGATGTTAAAATCGAGCAGAAATTTAAGCACAAGAAAAAACGACAGTTCGGGTCTACAAATACGCAACAATAAAAGCATGATAAAGATGACCCAAACAAATAGCCTTCAGAAAACTAGTCCAACCCACAGGGAAAGAAGGGTAATGGAAAGATGAAGGACACTATAAAATAGTGTGATTTCCACAAAATCCTCTGTCACAACACCGATGAATGTCTCTCAAAAAATTCATTGGTTGTCAAGATCAAAGACAAGGAGTTGAATCCTGATTCAGAAAATACTATTAGAAGACATATCATGGACATAGACCCCACTACTATTGTCGCGACCAAAATAATTAACCCAAAAGAACTAGTAGATCTTGAAGTGAGGGAGAATCTTTTTCATTAAAAGATATGGGTGAAGGGGACCCCACTGTATTTTATTGTTGATATCAGAAGCCAGAAGAACCTTATCTCGACATAGTTCATCAAATAATTTGGATTGTCAACAACACCAAACCCGCAACCATACAACATCAAGTGACTTTTCCAGGGATGTGATCGTTGTGTCAGCCAATAGTGTCGATTTTCATATGGCATTCAACCCTTAAAGGATGAGGTATTATGTGATTTTTTCCCACTGGATGTATGTGATGTTCTCTTGGAATAACCATATATGTGGAAGTGCCATGATATCTATGTGCCTCGACCTCGTAGTGTCATTGTTACTCTAGGGGGTCATCTCTACAGGATACCATAGATAGTTCTGACTACTATTCCACCAAAACAGTGCCACAAGGTAATCTCTCATACTACAAAATTCATCCTCTTCACAATATGTTCAAAAGGTGAACAAAAGAACACCACAACCATTGCAGCCTCAGTCCAAGCACCTTTTTTCCAGTAGAAGCGAGTTGAAAAGATTGAAGAAAAGCACAATGATTCCTTCTACACATAGTCATCTCATGTGTCCATACTAGTTAAAAAGGTTCAACCCTTCCAGCCATAGGTTCATGACAACCTTCAACAAGCCAAACAACATAATGTCTCTAGCAAGGCAAGTAACTCACCAAGGTTCAAATTTAACAAATTCTTTCCCCTCTCCCCCAAAACTCCATGAAATGGATAGAATTTATTCCTAATGAGGGAAAGATGATCCAGGTGGATATCATTGGCCACACACCTATTCCAACTGACTCAAAATAGTCTTCTGGAAATTTACTATTTTTAGCAGTTTTTCTGTTCCTAAACTTTTGGGGTCATTTAGAGGGCATAAATGAATTTTTTTCATTATAGGGAACCTCAATGATATCCAAAGTGTTCTATTGAGCCCAAAAAATGAATCTCTTCGTTGATACTTTTCCACCTATCTATCATGCGCCCCAAACGGAGATCGTATGCCAAAGTTACGCCCCAGGGAAGTTGATACATGAAACTACCCAAAATGGGGTCCACAAAAATATTGTCTTTTCATATTCCAAGGTTGGGGTTTTGGAATTATTTAATTTAAAAATTACCTGGAGCCTTGTTGTGTATGTTTCGTCACTTGGGTGAGTAAAACAATGACACCTTCATGCCTAGTTGGGCCTTCTAGACAAGACATAAGTTCGTGAGGGGTTTAAACAATCCAAACACGTGTAATAAACAAATAAACAAACAAAAACAACTAAGAAAATAAAAACTAGAATACATATAAACTTAGAACAATAAACAATCAACTTATGACCAAGATAATGCTACCAATGGATAACTATATTAGTTGGAAAAACCTCGTAGAGAAAAATGTGAACTTATGGGTCCCCTCTTCCTCCTTGGGAGGGATCTTGAGTTCCCTAATGGAGATCTCTTCTTACAATGGAAGAAAAATGGAAAATAATGAATAAAATTAATGCCTACTCCCTCAAGAGGTGAGTGGAATTGCCTATTGAAATGATTCTTGAATACTCCAAGGAGAAAAGAGGATTCTCAAGGGAGAATTGAGATAGCATAACAATACTATCAAGATATTGTTTTCTTAGTGAACCCATGGATTTCATTTATAACATTTCTTCAAGGAAAGATATAATTGGTTCTTGGTGTGAACAACGGGCCTTTTAGGGAACCCTTTGTTCTTTGACCAACCCCCCATTCTGATTTCACTCAGATATGGAGGTCAAATTGTTGGATCATGTTGTCATTGATGCCAATGGTTTGTCATTGATGACAATGGTTTGTCATTGATGCCAATGGTTTGATTATTTGGGAGATTGTTGGATCATATGTAAATGGTTTGGTTTGATTGATGTCAAGTAATTGATTGATATGATGCCCTTGATGAGAATAATGTATGTCCAAGTGGAAACCAATTGATAAAGATGGATCATTGATATGATGCATTGATGAAGATGGATCAATGAGTTGTGATTGATACATGATGCAGTGGTGAACTAATGCAAAGATGAATCATTATTGTCTTATCATGGTTGATAAGGTGCACAAATGGATGAACTCCAAAGTGGTCCCCTTATGGTGAAAGCCCTCATGGGAAGATGCTTTACGGATTGGGTTATCCTAGAAGAATGGTTGGAGGAACCATGCTTGTATGTGGAATAATGAGATGAAGATCAATGAATCTGTTGGTGAAACTATCCTAGATGGATAGTGTTTGTCATTCCATTTCCAGTGGTATGTGGAATGTCACATAAATCCTCACGGTTTGAGAGTTATGGTCTTATGAAGTTGGAGGACCCCCATATGAAGGCTTGAAGCCCCAAAAGGTCAAAGAAGTAAAAGTGCTTGAAAAGAAGAAATCATTATTTAAATGATAAAGTAAAGTGACAAAATCAATATGGATTATTTAAATGATAAAGTAAAGTGACAAAATCAAGAAGGAATATTTAAATGATAAAGTATTGGAGAACTTTATATTCATGGAAAGTGGTTAACCCTAAAATAAGGAAAATGGGTTAAGTTACCTAGAAGATGAAAGTATAAATAAGAAGCTAGGATCTCTTGTAAAATGCACATTTTGGTGACAATCCTTGTGGATCAGTGGAGAGCTTCTTGTGAATATCTTTTCGAGTATTGATGGAGAGCTTCTTGTGACAGAATCTTATTGGTGTGGATCTCTTGAGCATGATTGAAGATATATTCTAAGGAAGAGAGCAAGAGGAGGATCTCATGGACGCATCAAAGTTTCGGCAATGTCGGAGATCTTGACGGAAAAAATCTCGGATTCACAGAAAACCTTATTTTCTGATGCCCACGCGAGTTGTCTGTGTATAGGGTGCATGCACACGCGGGATGGCTGTGTATAGGGAGAGTGTACACGCGGGATGACTGTGTACAAGGAGCGTGGACTGAATAACCTCATGGAGATTTGTGTTTGAGCTGGTGCCAAGCTCTTGGATGATGAGGCAGGTTCTAGATCTGCATTCTATGGCCTCAGATCTATCACTAAGACACTGGTATGGTTACATTATTTTCTTGATAGATGCTATTGTTTGATATGTTGTGAATGCTTAGGGAATTCTTGGTATGGCTTCTATGATGTGGCTCAGTTTGGTTGATTTGGTTGATGGAGTGAGTAGCACTCTTGTGATTCAGTAGTGACATGATTTCTATGGTATACTAGTTATTTATACATGATTGAGATAGCATTCATATTGATTTATTGTGGAGCATGAGCAAGCTATTGGAGAGCTTGGATGTGTTGTGACTGGCTGTGGGTCAGTTTGGACAGTGGAAGATAGAAGAGAAAGTGATTGCAGGTTGCAGAGGATCTGAGCATGTGAAGCAAAGAAAAACCCTAGTTGCTTAGAAGCAGATGCTTGTTGCATTATACACTGACCGCATTCACACGTAGGTTGTAGTGAGCCAAGGCGCATTCACACGCGGGCTGCACTATTGACAGGTCGCGTACCTGTTGACAGATTGATATCTGTTGAGGATTGTTGCCTCATCTCAGTTGGTGCTGAGAATGTAAGCTGAGTCTTGCATATAGAGCTGGTGCTCTTGTAGAGTTGTACTCTATTCAGTTGTTGCTAATAAACCCAAGGATTGTAGTCCGTAATAAAAAGAAAATTGTACACACATCTTGTGTTCTTTGTGTTCATTGTGATGATGACTTGTTGATGATATATTTATGATATATGTTGTTGATATGTGCCTACATCTAACTGGTTATAAATGATAGCAATGGGTAATGAATAAATGTTGAATGCTAATTGATGAGTTTTAGTGTAAGAGGGAAATTTTGGGAAAAAGAGCCCCACACTCATTCACCCCCCCCTATAAGTGTGGTAGGTGTGTCCAGTACAAATCAGGTTGGGAGTTGGTCCATAAATGGTTGGGGGGGGCGAAAAGAACCATAAATGTGTCATTCACGGGTAAAATATGAAGATGTGTAACACTTTTGCCTGTTTTATGACAAAAACAATTGTATTTTCACAAGTTCTTCAACTTTCGGCATACAAAAGTTTTTATTTTATTTAGAATTTCACTTTACAGTAAAAACAAAACTTGTGAATAATTTTGTTATCTTTCCAATGACTATTTTTTAATTTTTTTTTATTAAGATTTGATATGTCAATTTGACAATTGTTTAATAATATGTTCCTTAAACATGAAAGGAATGATAATGAGTTATTTTTCCCACAAAATTGTATCTATTATTAAACTTATGTTTTTAAGAAACAAAATATACTACAACAATCTACAGAGACTCTATTTTATTATGACTATAATTTTGAATCTAACAGATGAATATTATAATTTATAGATTTTTTTTAGGTTGACCAAGCTAAAAACGTTGCATATTTTAAACATATGTTTTCCTACACCATGTATCTATCTTAATTTTTACATAAAATTAAAATCTAAAAATACCCTATTGAAGATAACAGTTTAAGGATTATGAATATAAATTTTCCATAATTTCCCACTGTGTATTTTTAGAGATATGGATTTTTTCATTTCACCGAATCATAATATCACCTAAAAATATTATGGAGTGATTTTTTTTTTAAATTAAATAAAATTAGATAAAAACAATGAAAATGAAAACAAATTATATCCAGTGAAAGTAGATTCGATTTTAAAAATGTTGGTATCAATTCTGAAACTAAATTCTGAGTATTTGTAGGAGTCCTCTACCTCGAAAGATCAAGTAAGATGGAGAGAATTTGCAATTTCCTGCAAACAATCCCATTTTCAAATGTTCAGCCGAAATATTCTTTTGGCCGAAACCTAGTTTTTAACAGAATCCGTTAAAAATAAACGTTTTGTCTAAAATATGCTTACCACAGGAAAACAATTCATCCGAAAAACATTGTACACGAATTTTGAGGGTGTTGTTCAATTTGACGTGCAAAGTTTCGGCCGAAAAAATGTCACTAGGAATTTTTGAGACCCAATTGTCACGAAAGTGTTACCCACCTTCATGATTTTACCCTCACAGGAGTGCGCAGCTTTTCTCGTTCACAGTCGTGCATTTGGCACATTGTGCACTCTGAGGGATTTGTTGTCCTGCGCAATGTGCGCGTGATTCCGTTAGTGATTTTGCGCATATCAATTTTTTCCCAATCGTATAGTTTTTTCCTTTTGAAATACATTTTAGTGTTGCAGGTGAACTAATTGTTTTTGGCACTGTTGCATTTCAATATCCATTTGTGTGCAATACTGCGGATGCAATTTCAGTGATAACAGATGCCCCCTGATGTGTGAGGTTAGGAGAATACGTATAGCCGAAATACATCAATGTTTATTCTATTGAGAGTGCCATTGTAATGAAGAGTGCTGAGAGGAATTGCAAGAGAGATCTACCAGTGGGAGAAGGGAAACCATGGGACCCAAACCTTTCTCTAGTGAAAAAAAGAAAATTTATGTACAAACGAGGCGAGCATGCCCCATACTCATGTCATGTAACCCAAAATGTAAGACAATAATTGAAGATGTATGTTGAGGTAGATAACTGCAACGCCCTCTAGGGCGGTTGATAGCGGAAGATGACAATTCTGAATGTTGAACATACTCTGAAATGAGGCAAGGACACCTGTAAGAAGCGTCGATGACTCATAGGCATTGATGGCCTAACAAATTCAGAGGTCTTCAGATAGTATAAAACAACTGCAATAGTCGCATAGTAAGACCCACCATAACATGAGATTTTGCTGAAGTCAAATGTTATGGGGGTCAACGGAATCAAACAGAAATAATGATTCTCTCTGTGTCTTATAAGACTCCTCATTCTAAAGATAATGAGAGTTAAGATATTGTCGCCCTTCTGAAAACTGTGTTGATGTCGACAGAAAGGGAGACGCGACTCTAAGAAGCAAAGGGCTTTGTGAAATCCACTAAGATGAGATCAGGTGTTGATAGGAAATATGAACGAAGTCAAGATGTGGTGAGACTCGATACTTCCCTTAGTTGGGGTATGTTGAAGGATGATTGGAAGAAACCATAAAAATATATCTAGTGTCAGGGGGACAAACGGATATGGGGTTAAACTGTGCCAGAATCTTGACAAAGTGGACAAACTCAGAGATCAAGGGTACATGGATTTTGGGATACTCGGGATTTGTGAATGTTGTCAGAATGAAAAGAGGAGAGTGGATGCCCCAACCAAGGGAGGCATGGGTTGCGTTGTCGGTAAAAATAAGGTCATCAGGGGTGATGACAAAAAGATAAGTAAATGATAGAAAAAAAGATTTTTACAATTACCAAATAAATCAAGAATAATTTGGGATGAGTGTGCAAATATAGAAATGGGTGCCCCAGTGCAAGATGGCTTGGCCTATGAGGGCGCAAGTTGTGAATAGAACTGATGGACGGTGGGGGGCCCATGGGTGGGTTTCTGTATGAGGTAAATGAATTGAGGTAAATATACAGATGGGAAACCTGATGGTAGATGAGATGGAGGGATAATGATACTACAGAGGTGTAGTCAATGGAGTTGAGATGAGATAACCTGGGATCCATTTTGGAAAGCAAGCAATATGATGAGAATAAGTATGTGGCTTATTATCGTAAGTTCATAAAACTATTGGGACTCCCATCCCTAGGGGTTGAAAGCAGCATGAGTGTCAAGTTTCCAAGGGGAACTATGAATGGGATAACTCATGTGGGGGAGACTGCTACTGGGTGACAGTACCAAAATGTAGCAAAGGTGATGGTACTGAAAAGCCAGATATAAGGTCCCTAAAGGTGAACATTGGAGGGTTTGACTGGGAGATGCAATTGATTTTCAGAGGGATAATTTACATGTTAGCGTCAAACATATACCTGAAGGGTTTCCATCGTTTGTGATGACCAAGTACCTGCACACATAAAAACCAAACATCTGACGTGAACAATCTATGATGATAAAAAACATATAATGACTATCTGGTAATTTTGAACATAAGCATGCGTACCTAGATGTGACATGAGAAAAATGCTCCCCTGGGGCCAAGTTCAAATGATGATCTGGGAATGTGACTATGTATATGGTGGGACCATGATCCTCTGGCTAAGAACAGATCGGGAAATAGAGGCTCTGGGCTCGTGTAACTCAGTGTGGAAGTTTGAAAAAAGGGACTATATATGGTTGGTGGGCCCACAATACCACCTCATTTGTACCCATCTCTATAGTGATTTAACGAGATCATTTGGAAGATTTTTGGAGATTACGGGAATTCGAGTTGACCAATTTGGGAGTTGCGAGAGTCAGGTGAGTGGTCTCATCCTCCTGCATAGTGTGACTTTCGTAGATTGGCATTAGGGGGTGTACAGATGGTCGTAAAACCCATCTGGATGGATTTGTATTTGATTGTAGCTAGAAAAACTATCCATGAAGGACAAATCCTTGTGGTCAGCACAATCATCAATAATTTGGTCAATGAAAGAGGATGGAAAGTTGTCCTTGGGACAAGCATGGTTGAGATCATGAAAGTCAGTGCAGATGCGAATAGTGCCCTGTTTTTTGTTAATGGGGACGGGGTTGGAAACCCGTGAGGTATATGAAATGGGGTAAATGAACCCAGCAGTGTGTAACTTGTCAATTTTGGCTTTGATAGCCACCGCTTTGGATGGGTGAAGGGGGCGTTTCTTTTGACGAACTGGGGCGAGATTGGGCCATGTGTCGATGCGATGTTTGACAATACAAGGATCGAGGTTGGGCATATCCGTATATGACCAGGAAAAAATATCCTGTTATTATTGAAAGAGAGATTTGTAAGATGTGAGTTTCTCAAGGGAGCATGCAGCACCAATGGTGATTTCTTCTACAATTCTCAGTTTGATGGAAATAGTGATTTTGACAGTGGGGGAGATATTGGCCATGTTTCCTTCTTCAAAATTATCTAGGTCGGGGATAGGGTTGTTGAACCAGTCTATATGCCCTAAAGGAATAAAATCCTTCGTTTTGATTGCATATACAGAGGCTTGGCTAGGAGGGTCAAAGGATTCCTATGAGAAAAAAAGCGCTCGGTGATGGAGCGTATTCCATGGGAAATCATGGGTAGTGAGTTCCTCTAGGATATCTTCGTCGCAGTAGAAAATGTGAGAATACAGGGGTGTTGTAGGAAAATCTCCCTGCAGACAGGTAGATCGCCTCTAAGAGCTTGACCTTAACCCTAGACAGAAAAATTCTTAACGTGGACACTGACTTCCTTTCAAATCTATCTAAACTAACACATGAGAAGGAAGGATAACATAAGTACCTCTTTATCGACGTTTGTCCCTGCACGCTCTGAGTTGCGCTCCAATCCTTTGCTCCTCGCTGAGTTCTGCAGACAAACAAGATATGACTACTTCCTACTCTATTGATATTAGCTTGAAAATAGATCTATCAGTTAATGATAAGTTTATGTAACATCAGGCACAAACTAGAAAGAAACAGGCCAAGCATGTCATATTAATGAGAATAACGATAACAGTACTTACAATCGTAGATTCGAATGCGACAACTTTGTCAAGTCCTCTTCGTCTAACCCTTGCTCGACAGATCCACAGCCTGGCTGAAAGCAACTTCACTGATCACTTCTCCTTTGGATGACTTTGTGTTTCCTATGAGATCATAGGTTTCATGCTAGCAATTCTTCCCCCTTTCCACCATCATAGAGCTTGCTTATATAGGTTGAGAGGAGCTTAACCTCTTGATTTATCTTTAGAACAAATTAGGAACCTCCTCCTTAGATCAGGGACCTGTTGATGAGACCAAGAATTCGAGCATAACTGCCTCCTAATCTCGAAAGATCCTTTCCTCATTCTCCTCAACGGGATAACAACTGACCCAGATTAGGGAGCACTCCTTCAAAAGGGGCATCATAGCGCTAGAATTCTCCCTGAGAAGCTTAAGGGGAGCACCAGTGCTTCAAAAGTGGGCAGCGCTCCTACAAATGGGTGAGGAAGCGTTATAACACTCCCTGAGGCCTTATAGGGGAGCACCAGCGCTCCTAAGGTTGTTTCAGAGGAGCGTTCACCCTCCAAAATCTTGATTGAAAGCCTCGTTAAGGTGTTAAGAGTTATTTGAATCCAGTGAACCAGTTCTTCTTCTCCAAATCAAGTACATAAGATGTTTTAAGTGCCTCCTTAGTGTCGTCACAATGGTATCATGATGAAACAATGTTTGCGACACTTGTAACCAACTTGCGACACTTGCGAAAGTTGTAGGGAAGTTGTGACACTTGCACCAATTGAGAGGAATATGCGACACTTATCCAATTGAGTAATTTTGACGTGTAACAAGGGGATTCAAGGAGGTGACATGGGCTATTGTCCTCAAGTGGCGAAGACGTAGAGGAGATATTTCATACAGGGCACGATGGCTCACTTGACATAAACAAAATGTCCAAACATTATGGGTGATAAACTATGGTAGGGGGGAAGATTTCCTGTGGGAAATGAGGTGAAACATTGGGATGATTTGGGAGAATATCCTCAGAAAATCAATCTATGAACCATGGAGGGGTAGGAAGTGACTCAGGTTTAGGGGAGGTGATCTTGACAGTATCTAGAGAGGGAAAGACTAGTGGTGAGATGGTCAGATGTGGTTGAATAGGGTTGAATGACGACCTCAGTATGCCACAATCAAAGGACATCAATATGTGAAGTGATAAAATGAGTCACATAGAGCGCAAGGGCATATCATCCATTTGTGGACTGAGGAAGAGACATAACAAATGTCAGTGATGTGAGTACTAGGAAGTTGTAGTGGAGAGGGATCTTGCTAAAAGGTTTGGCTTATTGTAGCTAGCGTCTAGCGAAAATGAGGTAGAGTTGGGAAATGATGAGTGTAGTGGCCATATTTTGAACATATGGCACAAGCGAATTTGGTTTTCAACCCTTTACTTCTTGCAGTGGGGGACGTAGTAGTATCACTAGATGTTCTTGGTGGAGCAGCGAGCGATGTGGTTGCTCGAGGAAGTTGGATCATGTTATGTAACTCTCTTTCACATAGTGCGCAAGGAGGCTGAACTTGGGGAGGAAGTGGATTTGTGGGCTCTTTCTTCTTTTGTCTTCCCCCAGTAGTGGTAGTGGTGCTAGTAGTTAGGGGTGAGGGTGGTGTGGTCAGAGCATGTACTGGAATTTGCATTGGTATTCCCTATGTCTGAGGAGAGAGATATGGTTGAGGAACCATAGCAGGTGGATGTAGATACCATACAAGGATGGCAAGCACCATGTTGGTAAGGGTAAGTGTCGCG